>PVJX010020578.1:0-33116 GCA_004027295.1 Dolichotis patagonum | reverse complement strand
CCACTGTTCCTGCAATGCTCGTATTCTTGTTCTCTCTCCCTAGAATGTCCTTCAGTATTTTTTGTAGGGTTGGACTGTGGTCACAAACTCTCCTAATTCCTCTTTGTCATGGAAGCATCTTGCTTCTCCATTAATTTCTAGAGAGAGTTTTGCAGGATACATCAATCTGGGCTGGAGGTTGTTCTCCTTCAGGACTTGAATTACTTCACTCCAAGCTCTTCTTGACCTGATGGTCTATGTCGAGAAGTCTGCCATGATTTTGATGGGTTTTCCTTGATAGGTGATCTGTTTCTTTTGTCTGATGGCTTTTAATATTCTGTTCTTATATTGAATTTCTGGGATCTTGATTATTATGTGTCTAGGTGTAGCTCTGTTTGAGTTGTAGGTGGCTGGAGTTCTGTATGCTTCATACCTCTGCATATGATTTCTTTTTTCTATGCTTGGGAAATTTTCCTTAATAATTTTCTGTGAATAGCCAGTGTAATTCCTCTGTTTTGATTCCTGCTTCATTCACATGCTTTATTCTTAAGTTATAGATCCTCTTGTCGTCTTCCAGTCTTTGTATCTTTACTGCCTGCTCCCTTGTTATTTTTAAGAGATCTTCTGTTTCATGATCACACATTGCAAGCCTGTGTTCAATTTTTGATGGGGTCTATCTTTGGTTTGTTTCAAGCAGTTTTGCCAGCTTTCTATGGAGTCTTTAGTTTCCTGATAATCTCTTTGAATCTGCTTCATGAATTCTAGGTTTTTTCTGTATTCTTCATTAAATTTTTCTCTCCTTTTGTGTTCCTCCATTCTTCTGTCTGTATGTTCTTGAGAGGTGCCCAGCCTTTCTTTTATTAATCTACTTATCTCTTGTTTAATTTGAATTAATATTTCAGTTTTGGTCCCACTTACAAGGTTCTGAAGATATCTCTTTATGCCCGCTAATGCTGTGTTTGAAATTGCATTTTTGCTGCCCTCAATCTCTTTTGTATTTACCTCTCCTGGATCAATGTTCTCAGGGTTGGGGGCTGGGGGTTTTTTCTTATTTCTCCCTCTCATCATGTTTTTGGTTCCTTCCATACAAGTGTACAATATAATTCCCAGACCCTTTTCTTGTTGGTTAAGTGTCCTCTAGAGGGCGCAGGCTAGGAACTTTTGCCCTCTGCAGTCTGCTATCAGAGATTAAAGTTCAAGCATGGGCAGTGTGTTCTGGCTTCTCCCTTCTGGGCCAGTCAACCTTTGCAGGTCTTCACTGCGTCAGTGTGTGCCAATCTCAGGGAATTAATTTGTAGCGACTCACTGGATCCCAGCCAGGGGTGCAGTCCAAGCAGATTCCACCAATCTGCTCGGTGAGGGGAGCAACCAACTGAAGCCACTTTGTTATGGAGTTAGGGCTGTCCTGCCCAAATCCAATATGTCTTCCAGTCGGGTTCCCCTTTCCCATGGGAAGGTCTTATTCCCATCACTCACTGCATGTTGATGCTGGTCCCTGAGAACTGCTAGGCTCCCAGACCTCTGACTTCAGTGCGGCTGCAGTGCAAATTCATGGTGCCTTTGGGTGGGTCATGTGCAGGGCTGGTCTGGGTGAGCCACACGCAGGGCTGTTCAGCTCCACGCTCTGGCAGCTCAATCCAGTTGCTTCAATGCAGATCGCTTTGTCATGTCTCTGGCAGGGATTCAGGTGGCTCAAGGAGGGCGCTGTGCTCACTGATCTTAGCTTCTCTTATCATGGCCCCAGGACCTCATATTTGAGCGGTTTTTTGCACTTTAGTTTCTTCGTGGGTTGTGAGAGTCCATCTCTCTCTGTTTGGGTCTCTCCAGGGTGTTTTATTTTGGCATTTGAGCTGTCTCTCTCAGAGAGGGTCCCTCTCCTGCTACCTAGTGGTCCACCATCTTTGGCATTCTCTGAAAATACAAATACAACTTACCAGAAATTATAGAATGCAATGAAAGCAGTCCTCAGAGGAAAATTTATTGCACCGAGTCCCACATCAGGAAAACAGAATGAACACAAATAAACAACCTGATGTTACACCTCAAACATCTAAAAAAAGAAGAGCAAGCCAAGCCAAAAGCCAAAAGAAGGGAGAAAATTCTAATGATCAGAGCAGAAATTAATGCAATAGAGACTAAGAAAACAGTATAAAGAACAATGAATCAAAGAGTTGGTTCTTTGAAAGAATAAATAAAATTGACAAGCCCCTAGGCAACCTTATTTAAAAAAGGAATGAAAAAACTCAAATTCATGCAATAAGGAATGAAAAAGGTGAAATCACTACAGACTCTGTGGAAATGCAGAAGATGATAAATACCTATGTTGAAAACCTCTACTCTCATAGGTTTGATAACACAGAAGAAATGGACAGATTCCTAGAAACATATAACCTACCAAAGCTGGGTCAGAAAGATGTAAAACTGCTGAATAACCCAATTTCTATTAATGAAATTGAAAATGTAATTAAGTATTTACCAACAAAGAAGAGCCCAGTCCTAGACGGCTTCACTGTGGAATTCTACAAGAAATACAAAGAAGACTTAATTCCGACACTCCTCAAACTCTTCAATGAAATCAAAAGGGAAGCAATTCTTCCAAAGTCATTCCTGGAAGCAAATATTACTCTACTACAAAAACTTGAGAAAGACCCAACTAAAAAAGAGTAGTATAGGCCAGTCTCCCTAATGAACATAGATTCAAAAATTCTCAATAAAATATTGGCAAACAGGATGCAGCAAATCATCAAGAAGAATATACACCGTGACCAAGTGGGATTCATCCCAGGAATGCAGGGATGGTTCAACATACATCAATAAAAGTAATCCACCATATTAATAGAGCCAAAAGTAAGAATCACATGATCATCTTTATAGATGCAGAAAAAGCTTTTGATAAGGTCCTACACTCATTCATGATAAGAACCTTACAGAGAATTGGAATAGATCGTCTTCCCTCAATATAATAAAGGCCATCTATGACAAACCAACAGCCAGAGTCATATCAGGTGGCCAAAAACTGAAAGCTTTTGCCTTAATATCAGGCACAAGACAAGGATGTCCCTTATCACCACTGCTATTCAACATAGTACTGGAAATACTAGCCAGAGAAATTAGACCAGAGAGAGAAATAAAAGGAGTAAAGATAGACAAAGAGGAAGTTAAATTATCATTATTTGCAGATGACATGATACTCTACATAGAAGACCCCCAAAACTCCATTGAAAGACTTCTAGATATGATAAATAAATTCAGCAAAGTAGCTGGATACAAAATTAATACTCAAAAATCAATAGCATTCCTATACACTAAAAACAAAAGCACTAGGAGAAAGAAGAGAAGCCACACCCTTTACATTAGCAACCAAAAAAATGAAATACTTAGAAATTAATCTGATGAAAGAAGTAAAAGATCTATACAGGGAAAATTATAATACCCTGAAAAAGAAATAAAAAAGGACCTCAGAAAATGGAAAGACATCCCTTGTTCATCGATAAGAAGAATAATTATTGTGAAAATGAACATTCTCCTAAAATTGTTATGCAGATTCAACGCAATTCCCATCAAAATACCGCTAACATACCTCATGGATCTAAAGAAATCACTCCTAAAATTCATCTGGAGCCAGAAAGACCTAGACTAGCAAAGGCAATTCCTAGCAGCAAAGGCACGGCAACAGGCATCACAATCCCTGACTTGAAGTTATACGACAAAGCTAGTGTAATAAAATCGATAGGGTACTAGAGTAAAAACAGATCTGAGGATCAATGGAATATATTGGAAGATACAACCACAACCAAAAAAACACTGAACCACCTTATCTTTGATAAAGGGGCCAAACAAGTTTGCTGGAGGAGCAATAGTCTCTTTAATAAGTGGTGCTGGAAAAATTGGCTATCCATATGCTGAAAACTAAAACTAGACCCATGCCTATCACCATGTACTAAACTAAAATCTAAATGGATCAAAGATCTAAATATTAAAACAGAATCAGTAAATCTGCTGGAAGACAAAGTTGGTAAATATCTTGAAGATATAAGGGTAGGCAGAGAATTCATGAACAAGAATCAAACTGCATGGGAAATACTTTCCAGAATCAATAAGTAGGATCATGTCTTATTAAAGCTTTTCTGCATGTTGAAAGAAATCTCCAGCATAGTGAAAAGAAAATGCACAAACTGGCAAAAAATCTTAGTGAACTGTCCCTCAGACAAAGGACTTCTGTCTATAACTTATAAAAAATTAAAAAAAATCATACCCTCAAAATTCCAAGACCCAATCCAAAAATGGGCATCCGAGATGAATACATAATTCTCAGATAAACAAATACAAATGGCAATTAAATACATGAAAAAATGTTCATCATCATTATCCATTAGAGAAATGCAAATTAAAACCACACTGAGATTCCATCTCACTGCAGAAAGAATGGCCACGATAAAAAAAAAAAATCTATCAACAACAAGTGCTGGAGAGGCTGTGGGGAAAAAGGAACTCTTCTGCACTGTTGGTGGAAGTGTAGATTAGTGTAACCACTGTGGAGGTCAGTCTAGAGATTCCTCAAAAAGCTGGAATTCGAAGTTCCATTTGACCCAGCTATTCCACTTCTAGGCATATTCCCAGAAGAACTCAAAATATCATACCACAGTGATATATGTGCACCCATGTTTATAGCAGCACAATTTGTAATAGCCAGATCTTGGAAACAACCTAAGTGCCCATCAACTGAGGAATGGATAAAAAAGTTTTGATATTTTTATACAATGGAGTACTACTCAGCTATAAAGAATGATCACATTGAGAAATTTATAAATAAATGAATGCAACTTGAGACCATACCCATAAGCGAAATAAACCAAACTCATGTATAAATACTGTATAGTATCCCTAGTGTAAGAAATGGTAAGAGTACATAAGATTTTATGATAATCATGATTCCTCATTACATTGCTTTGAAGCCTTTTAATGTTTTCATTCATCAGTTGGAATGGTTTTATTCTGTTTTGTTTGATTTTATTATGTGTGATGGTATGAACAGCTATTTTGAAGAAAACAAAACATTATGGCAGCCATTGCTGATTCAATATCATCTTGTTTTGAAGTCCTATCATGCTTATGTTCTTCTATTACTATTGGTTCTATCATGTTGTGTCTTATTGGATTTTAATGTATGTGATGGGGTAAACAAAATTTTTATGGAAAATGAGATATTCTAGTAGCCATTGTTCATTTTCTGTTATTTGGTTCAGAATATCCTGTAATTCTTTCATTCTCTTGAATGGTTTTATACTATTTTGCTATGTTTGATATTATTGTATGTGACGCCATGCTCAACTATTACAAAGAAAGAGACATTATGGTAGCTACTGTTAATATCTGGTTGTCTTGTTGTAAAGTGCTGTGCTGCTTATATTGTTCTGTTCTGATCTGCTTTGTTCTGTTCTCTTTTGTTTTATTCTCTTTAAAGTAAAAAAAATAATTTTAAAAAACCTAAAAAAAAAGGAATGACTACTTCAGAATACATGCCTCACTGTTTGGACTACAACATTTCAAAATCACATCATATACCTATTATAAAAACAGATTTTTAAAAAGCTGGGTGTGGTGCCTCTAATCCCAGAACCCACAATGGCTGAGGGAGGAACATCTTAATTTTTTTTTTTTGGTCCCAAGGATTGAAATCATGATCTCACGCTTTCCAGGCAGGCGCTAAAGCCACTGAGCTAAATCCCTGGCCGAACATCATAATTTTGATGGGTTACGGGAAACTTAAATTCAATCCTGTGTGATGGAAAAAAATATTTCATTTTACTAATTAATCTTATCTGAATAAGAAACTACATATCACTACTGTAAAGGGAAAAATGAGTACTGATGCTACAAATAGAAGTTATTAAAGTGAACACATGAATTAAAAAGAAAGCAATAGATACCATTGAATTGTCAAGCCTTAAAACCAAAGGGACCTCTGTTTTTGTTAAAAAAATAGCAATTCAGATTCTTCTCTTTGAACTAATTTGAAGAGGAAAAATTGAAAAGTGAGTTGTTTCTTTAGGTGGTCATTTGAATTTACTTAACACTGTGAGCATACCACAGGAACTAGGTCTTCTTTTTCATAAAAATTGAGCTTAATGATTTCAAAACCCTTAATATATCTAATATTCTTTGAGATACATTTTTTCTTGTTTTTATTTTGCAAAGTGTTCTTATTTTGTGAGTGGAAATGTATGTCATTTCAAGAAACAGTACGTATATTATTGGCATTTTATATATCCTAGAGCTGGGAAAGAGTATTTTTCTAATGAGCTCATAAGTAAATGGGGAAATTATAGGCAATTACATACTTTTTTCTAATAGTGCTTCTATTTTTCATTTATATTTATATAAAGGACTTTTAGATTCTATTAAAATGCTAGTTTGAGACTTCTAGATTTAGAAACAAATAGTTTGTTGATCTCAGTCTTCAAAATAAAATAAATAATTTTACCTGCCAGTGACGATACCATAGTATCTGGGACAATTTACTATTTGGCACATCTCACCTTTATTTTTCAATATAGGATTCACACTCTTCATCCAGTAAGTATGCCCAGTGGCCTTCACAAGAGTAATCACAATGTCAGATATGCTGAAAGAAGCTCCAATTTAAGATGAACACAATGGTTTGGTTTTCTGTCTTTTTTCCAAGATGAATGGTAGGATATTTTCATTCTTCTTGACTTACTGCAAAAGTAAATCAAAACACAACAAAAACCTCAACCCTCCCAACTCTTCTCTGTGTATTTTCTTAAGAAAATGAAAAAATGTTTTATGAGTTTGAGGAGTTAATGAAGTTCTGGTGCTTGAAATAAGTCATCTTTGGACATTATCCACTCCTACATTTCTAACCTGGGGTGGAAGCTGAGGAATAGACATTCACCCATTTCCACTCATTTAAAGCTTATTCCCAACATTGTGTTCTATTAGAATAATGAAAGATTTGAGAATAATATCTGTTCTAATGCATGTTTCTTTAGCTCTTTAAAAGCCTAGCTGAATTTCTGTCATATAATTGGACCAAAAACAATAAAGTCCACGCATTAGTCTTTCTAGTACAGTGTTATGATAATCAGCAACCGATTATGTTTTGCTGAAACCTACTAATCTCAAATAGTTATACATTTTATTTTAATATTTTATCATTTTAGTACTTCTGAATCTTCATATTGAAGCTAGAATTTTGCCTATCTTTAATAAACTAGAGTTTTACTTGGTGTATTCCAGAAAAGCGAGTTGTACTGGAGATGAAATATAAGTGCACAACTGCAGCTGAAAGCAAAATTAACAATTGATTGTTGGAGGTCTGTTTTGTGTTCGTCTAGCTCCCTAGCAGCACTCATTCACTTCTATTTATTGATTTTCTGTGCTTCCAAACTTCACACCCACCCATCAATATTCAAATATACTATGTCTCACCCCCACTGGGGCTACTATGATATCTTAGCTATCTCTGAGGTATTTTTTACTGACAACTGCTATTTTCTTCAAAGACAACAATGTCCTTTGACAACTACCTTTTATCTGGTTCAGAGCATTGATGGATGGGGACCCTCTTGGTATTGAGGCAGGAAAGTGACAAAGAACTTTTTGTTTTATATACATATATACATATATATTTATTTTCTTGTAGTATGGAACATACTACACTATACAGATGGCTAAAATTTAGAACATATTCTATCTAAAGGAAAGTATATTTTGTCATATTATCATACTTTTTGTTCACTGTTTTAACAAAGAACTTTGTTCCCAAAGAATGTGTTTCTCATTGAGGTACAGACATGCCTAGTCTGAAATTTTAAATCTAAGACATACTGTATTATCTAAGAACAAATAAAGCTTTGGAAAAAATTATCTGATGGAAAATTACTACTTTGTTTTCCTAGTGCTTATATATACATTTAAAATATCTGTCTCAATCACTTTGCAGTTTTAAAGAAATTAGCATTTATTTGGGAAAAACATATAGATTATTAGAAGCAGTAATGGCAAGGGTGATGACCTTGACAATTTATATGCATACTCATTCCAGTGAGTTTGATGTCTCAAATATTTGATCTTTTAAGTTCATGGGATTCATTTAGCTCATTTTTCACATTAAGTGATGTGACAAACATTAAAATCATTATGTAATATTAATGTAATATTGCACCAGTCTGACACAATATTGTGTAGTCTGATGTGCTATATATATATAGCACACGTGTATGTGATTCGCCATGTGTATGTGATTCTAAGTTGTTTTCCGTGTACATGTGGCTGAATCAGTTAGTAACAGTAGTATTTTTAATAAAACATTTTCTTAAGTGGTGCCTACCTTTTATTTTGCTCATCCAATGGCCTTTGCTAGATCTGAGGTTCTGGTGGAAGCAAACCGAGACTGCAAGAATGTGCTTCTAACTTCAGATGACCTCTGTCATCACTGCTGTGTCAGGGGAGTCATTTCATGTCAGCAGCCTCGGATGTAAACTGGGATTATAAAAAGTCTGGTCTTGATAATCACATAACACTGTGCTTACTATGCAGAAGATGTATAATGAATGCCCAATTTTATGTAATTTTTTTACCTTAGGGTATTAAAGTTACCCAGCAAGGGCCCAAGTTTGGCGGGATGGTGGCCAGGACAGGCTTAGTTGCAGTTAATGATGATAATTCCAGTTGGATTGATATGAATTCTATAGATCTTTTTTTTTTCATAGAAAGGCAGATTAAGGTGTGGTGACAAGGTGAGCGGATCACTGGGTCTGGAAACAGGATTTTGTTTCTGCCTTGGCTTTGCCACTTGGGTGCTGAAGATGCAAGTAGTCCACAGGGAGCTCTTGTGGTGCAGCAGTGAACCAGTTAGCTTCTCTGTCTACCTTCTTTTCTCATCTTTCTACAGTTGGGTAAAAAGCAGTAGCGGAAGTCTGCAAGGACACTTGACCAGAGAAACCCTCCCGTAGGATCCTCTCTAAAGCAATTGCTGGTATTATTTTAGGATAATTCTTCCCTTGCCATGGACACAAAATTTAAGCAAAGCCAAGGCTATCAGCTTTTTAGCTACTTCAGAAGAGCCTCTTAAATATAATAAACAATGTGTCAAATGTTTTCACTTTTTATATGCCATTCTATTGTTACTAAGATACAAAGCAGCAAGTCATGGCCACAGAGTCACAAATGCTGCTGAAATTAGATGGTCTCAAAAAGTAAAATGAAGAAAAAATTTAAAAAGGAGCAACGTATCTTACCCGTTATCCCAAGAAATTATGAAAGTCACGTTAAAATATACTCTTTATACATTCCTATAAGCTGAGTGCTCCCAGTACCTCCTTTGGGATTTAGGTACATTGGGAAACCTCTCAGCACCAGTAGTTATCATGAAAGCAGTTATTAGATTGTCTCCTTTGTAAGGTGTGGGAATACTTTGCTAAAATTGAAGTGTCTGCCTCATTTTCAGCATCTTGTGCCAACCACCTTCAGAGATTCTCGCTAGCATATGGTGGGGTTAATGCCAGGTCACCAGGGCCTTTTAAAGATTCAAATTGATGTCTGGTTATCTGATCTTTGCCTGGAAAAGAGAAGTTCTTTCTCTCCTCTTTAATCCTCACCACCTACATTTTCTGATTTGTTAATCAGCTAATGTTATAGGCTATATCCTTATTTTCTAAAAATGAGTCATGGTACCAATTGGAAATGTCATTTTTGTCTGTGAACTTTGAGGTCACCACTTCTGCTTTTACTCCTCTGCCTTCCTATCTCTCAGTCTCTTTCTCTCCCTACCTCCTTCCTTCCTCCATTTCTTTTTCTGTATTTCCAATACCGTTCTATTTATTTTTATACTTGTAATTGAACTGCATCGTGCAAACACTTAAGACCATGCAGCTTGGTGAATGTAAAAAATTACCTCTTCCCTCCTTCCACTCCATTATTATGATTATGATTATTATTATTATTAGTTAAAGAAGAGAGGCAGACAGAGCAAATAAGAGATGGCATTGTTCCTAGTGGTACTTTATACAAAATCGATTGTTTACTTATTAAAAGCTTACTCTGATTAAACAGCCACCTTGGGTCTTTAACTTTTGGTGTGATCCTGGGATTTTGTGCAGATGGTTCGTTTTATAACACATCCCAGGGGGCACAGCACTGGCTCCTCATTCTAAGGGAATAAATGAAAGGAGAACTTGGGAGAGCAAAGGTTGCTGCCTGATTTGAGAAGACTCCCGGGGGCAGTTCTGTTTACTAATACCTGGATTCCCCAGCTGCAGTACATTTAGCATCCTTTTGGCTCAGCTTGTTCTTATTCCCTTGGTTGCAATGTCTCTGGAACAGACGACACTCCCAAGCAGATGTTCTGGCTCTGCACTCTCATTTCCACCTAGCAGCTTTTGGCAGCTGCAGGCATTTAATTCCTAGCACAAGTTTCTCCCGGGGTGGAGGAAAACCAGATCTCAGCACCTGGGAAGGCTTTTTTTTTTCCTCTTCTTGTTTTCTGCTTAATCATCATATAATTTACTTCTATTGCCTTTGCATCTGCTATCCCACCTCCTATTCCTGAAATTTCAGATTTTCTTTCTGCCAATATACAGAATTTAGAGACCCTGTTTTATTATTAGTCTTTAAATTCCAAGTCCACAATAATAATTAATACATTAGAGTAAATGAGTTAGTAAAAGTTCCAGTGTTGTTGAATGTACACTTAAGGAACTACCTGATTCTTTAAGGACCTTTAGTCCTTGGTGGGACTTTAGGATTTTCATCTCAATCTTTACATTATTTTATAAAGCTTCTTTAAACTATATTCACTAATCGAGGAGAACACAAACCATGAATTCATTATTATTCAACTGAATCCAAATCCATTTGATTGTGGAATGTATTCTGTGTTTACAGTCTGAGTTACATGTCTGAAGCCGGGGTGACACTCCCAATAAACCAAGAGTCTTTGTATCTCTCAAGTTAGGGAGAACCTGGCATAACTCCAATTATCTTTTTTCCTCTCCCTCTTCCTGTGCTGTAGATTGATTTCTTGGTCTCATTCTAAACAAAAGTATGTGTAGAAGTCCCTTCTGAGATCTTTCCTGTAAAACACTGCCATTTAAATTTCTGGTGTTAAAGACTTTCATTATAGGTTGTTTAAAAAATTAAACTCATATTCTTGTGCAAAAAGAACACTGCTGGAGGTCTCACAATATTTGATTTCTAAATATATTACAGAGTCATAGTAATAAAAACAACATGGTAATAGCATTAAAAACAGACATGTAAACCTATGGACTAGAATACAGAATACAGAAATAAATTATTCATCAAATAAATCCATTTGATTCTCGACAGAAGGGTCAAAACATACACTGAAGAAAGGACAGCTCTTTATGAAATGGTGTTGGGAAAATTGATTATCCATATGAAGAAAATTGATTTTCTACTTCCATCTCTTGCCCTTCTAATATCAACAAAAATAAATCACAGATTTAAATATAGGACCTGAAACTATGAGACTGCTAGAAGGAAACAAAGGAAACCTGTAGGGAACCACTCAGGCTGCTTCAAATCTCAGGGGTGTCTACGGACATCTGAGGACGTGATCCTGCTTGCTCAGTGCAGGTACACAGTGGGATACAGTTATGTAACCATGACTTAGCACAGGTAAACATGTATGCACTAGTTACAGCACTATGTAAGAATGTAAATGGGAGATAATAACCTGTATAAGAATTATACAATAAAATGCAGGTGGCTCTCTTGTACTCTTGAACTATGGCTCTCTGCTCCGGTCTATGCTGACTGCTATTGTTGCTGATGTCTTGCACATGTGCGTTCTTTAATCTTGCATCCTCTGAATAGGCTAACAATTGGCATAGTGATGGGACACTGCCTTGCACCCCCTGAATAGGCTAACAATTGGCATAGTGATGGGACACTGAGGTGAGTTGTCCCATGGAAGCTGTGGAAACAGTGCCTGAAGGTGGGGGAGAGCCCCAGGGAATGACTGAAAGGTGATTCTGGCTTACCATGGCTACTTGTGGCCACATTCTTGGCAGCTTGGGAGGCCCCAGAAGACTAGGAATCAGTCATCTTGGAGCCTGGGAATGTCTTACAAGTCTTGGAAGCAATTGACCAAAAAAATTCCTCCCCTCACCATGAAATGGCAGGGTGGGTGGCTTGGTTGTTTTTCATTCTCTTATGCTGCATAAATCAAGAGGCAATGGCCATGTCTGGCAAACAGACCAGCTGCAGTAAGTGGAGAAGGACCTTTAGCATTAGCTGGCTGCTGCAGAGCTCAGGTTGCAAGGTGTAGGAAGCATTATTTTCCTCAGAAATATCTCCAGGCACATAACTCCTCGTGTCTGAGAATACCCCGAGGAAAATTCCCTGGTTTTGTGTGCTAAGATGGACATTCATCAAAAAGTGGAGGTGAAGGAATCCCTAGCACAGAGAAAAGGACTGTGAGGTCCATTTATCTTTACTTTATTCACAATGTGCATGACCTATACAGCCATGGAGCTGTGGGAGCTGGCAAAACAAAGAAAAATATGGGCTATGACTGTGTGATTATGGGGCTGATAACATGCAGTTAAGCCCACAGGAGATGTCTCAAATAGCCAGCATAGCCAGCATCTCCTCTATGATGTGTGTTCTGCAGAATATGCAGAGGACAGTCTTAGAAGCAGATGACCAGGCTGCAATAAATTGGTTGATGGCAGTGGCTCACCTGGTTTGAGAGAATTCAGGTGACCTGCCAGAGCAAGTCACTACCTAGACTTGATAACTGTGATACGTGAAATAGAAACACAGCAGAAGGTGTTTGCACTGATGTTTGTACCAGAGCCCAGTTGAGCAACTGCTGACCTGACAGCATGCATGAAGGATATGATCCAGGTGAGCAGGTGGGCTGGAATGTTTGGGTCAGTGGAAGCCCTTCAAACCCCCTTTACAGATCACCCAAACCATGATGATGTAGATGTCTTGGTCAGATCGGGAGATATAAAAGTAAAGTGCTAAGGTAAGGTGAGATCTGTAAAAAGTATCAGCAAAAGACAAAAAGAAGCGGTCCCAGGTGAGTGGGACCATTCTCCCAAGGACAGGCTGTGGGGCCACTGAAGGTCAGTGTGTGCCAGATCTTGACAAACATGTGGGCTGCCAATTTAGCTACAGATATGTTAAGTAGGAGGCCTTTGGATGTGTTGCTGGCTCTGTGGAAGCAGTTGTGCCCTAAGTGTCAATATCAGCCAATGGACCAGGGCCAGAGGGTCAAAGTAGCCCCAGGGAAGTGGGAAGAAGTGACACTGGCCTTATTTTACCCCAATTAAGTAACAGTTAGGGCACTGTCCCTTGTGGGGTTCTGACCTGTGGTGAGATGTATAGGGATGTGGTGAAACAACTGACCACGTAGGCTATCATGGTTCAGGACATAAGCCCCTCCTTTCACCAGGAAATGACTTTGCAGATGTCTTGACCAGGCACTGCAAAGGTTGATCACTGGGAATAGTGTCTGGCCAGAAAAGTTGACTGCTGATGCTGCTAGGAATAGTGTGTGACTGGGGGCAAGGACTATAGACCTAGCCTTTCAAGTTGAAGCCCTTCTCAACATGTGACCCAGGCCTTGAATATTATGTGCCAAGCTTTGCTCTTGCTTATGGATGAAACTATTCAAATGAGAAAAATGGTTTTTCAAAATCACATGGTCCTTGATTTGTTTACTATAGGTACTTGTACCCTGTTACATATAGAATGTTTCACTTATACACTCCCAACCTTTGAAAGGGTGGGATGTGGGAAAGCCTTAGACTCCTTCCAAGCTCAGGTATTTAAAGACACCTGAGGACATGACCCTGCTTGTCTAGTGCAGGCACACAGTGGGATACAGTTATGTAACCATGACTTAGCACAGGTGAGCATGCATGCTCTGGTTGTAGCACTATATAAGAATGTAAATATGAGATAACAACCTGTATAAGAACTAAGCAATAGAAACACAGGCAGCTCTCTTGCAGTCTTGCACTCTGGCTCTCTACTCTGTTCGATACTATCTGCTGTTGTTGCTGATATCTTGCACATGTGCATTCTTTAACTGGGACCTCACCTGAGAAAATCTCTTTTGCCCCCCCTGAGTGGGCTGACAAAACCCTTCAAACTATAGACACAAGCAATGGCTTCTTAACCTTGACAGATCAGGAAATATTAGCATAACTTGGGTTCATATCAAATTTAAAAATATCTGCACAGGGAAGGAAACAACAAATAAAATGATGGCCTACCGAACTGGATAAAGTCTTTACCACTGGTTTCCCAACTGAAGATTAATATTCAGGATGGATAGAGAACTCAAAAAACTTATCTTCAAAACAACAAATAACACAATAAAAATGGGTAAATGAAATGAAAAGTAACTCTTAAAAGAAGATGTACAAATAGCCAGGAAGTATATAACATTGTTCAACATCTTTACCTTTCACAGATCTGCAAATCAGAACTACCTTAGGACTTCATCTCACCAGTCAGAATGGCTATCATCAAGAATACAAAGAACAACAAATGTTGGTGAAGATACTGAGAAAAAGAAACATGTCTATACTGTTGGAGAAGCACTATGGAAATCTGTATGGTGCCCCCACCAAAAAAAACCCCAAAATAGAGTTATCATATGACCCAATGATACCATTCTTTGATATATTCCTGAATAAATTAAATCCAGCACACTGTGCTGGATTCCCTATTTATTGTGATACAATTAACAATTAACAACAATTAACAACAGCCAAGTTATGGGTCAGCTAAGGTGCCCATCAAGGTTTGCATGGATAAAGAAAATATGGTTTATTACACACTGCAATATTATTGAAGCTTAAAGTATAACAAAATAATGTCATGTGCAGGAAAATGGGTGGAACTGATGATAATCACATAAAGCCAAACTCAGAAAGACAGGTTTTGTATGGTTTCTTTAATATGTGTAATATATAAAAATAATGAGATGACTTGAAAGTAGAGGGAAGAAGTATTATTAGGCAAGAGGAAGGGAATCCACAGGAGGAGGGAAAGAAGTCTAAGGAAGGGTAATAAGATGGTTGGATAAAATCACAATATGTTATGTCCTTGTAAGAAAATGCTACAATGGGGCTCAGTATTCTGTAAAAATTTTGCACTAATAAAAATATATTTATTGGAAAAAAGAGACTCAAATTCCTTTAGATAATCAGGTCATGGAATAAATGCACTACATGCTCTGGGTATAGGGAAGATAAAGATAGAGCCCAATCTTTCAATGGGGTACAGTAAGCCTCTTCCCCTGGAAAAATCATGCAAGAGAGCAATAACAACCACTTGCATGGCATGGACAATAAACACTATGGAACCACAGAGAAAGGGTAAGTCATTTCATCTGAGAGAAGTTCAAAGAGAAGTGACTAATAGCAGGGATATACTTTTCCCTAGGCTTGGTGTGACAGAGTGATACCTGTAGAGTGAGTTAAATGCTTTTCAGATTGAGCAAATGGCCTGAACAGAGGGACAGAGTTAGGACATCTGATGCATTAGGAAAAAAGGGGAAATTATGAGAGCAGTGACACAGAAGACAGAAAAACAGTAATGGATTTAGGATTCTTTTTATTTGCATGGACTTATAGAATCACTAAGAAAGAAAAACTAGGACAACTACATGATTAGTATTGGAAAAACCACCTATAAAGTAACTTTCAGTAAAATATATCATAAAATGTCACTGAATAAGGTAGTAACTAGGCCAGTTTCATAGACATGAGACCAATGGACTCATGAGATCCCTTGTAAGAAAGGCTGTGTGCATGCAGTAGTACTCTGCTGTCTCTGTATTGGAATTCTTAAGTTTTGAATCAGGAAACACACATTTTCTTTTTTGTATGGGGCATTGAAAATTATGTAGTTGATCTTGCTGGAAACATGGAAATTAATGAAGCAGACATAAACAAGACCATGAGGAAGAAAGATGGAGAGTTGCTTGGTGCAATCATAATCTGGAATTTCCATATGATACTTAATTCAAGAAGAATGAGACTGAGATGAGTGGACTTCTCAGAATAGGTAATCTATTTGGAACCATTGTACTTAAGTCTTGAAGGCCAGATCCGTATAAGAGGGCCCAAGGTAAGTATAATGGCATCTACTAGATAGTTTTCAGTTGTGGTCAAAGTCTTGGACATCTTTCCTACATGTTGGTTGTATGAGTCTAGACTTCAGGTTAGAGAAAAGAAAAATGGAAGTCCCAGAGTTATCGTTTATATCTAGATATTTCTGTAAAAGCATCATGTGCTCATAGGTGAGGTTTTTGGAAGGTGATTGGATCAAGGGCACACTATACTCTTTGGTGGATTAGTCCAATGATGAATTTGTAACAAAATGTAGTGTTAAGAGACAGAGCCTGGTCCGAAGAGGTGATTCATTGGAGGTGCAGCCTGGCAGGGTCTATCTCCCTTCCCAGCTCTTCCCTTCACTCTCTGCTTCCTCTCCACCATGAGGTGAGCTTTTTCCTATAGTCAGGCCCTTCCACTATGCCACTGACCATACAAGGACTAAAATTTCTAAAATGTGAGCTAAAATAAATCTTTCCTCCTTTAAATCACAGGGTTTTGGTGTCATGTCCCTGATGGAGAAAATACCTACAACACCCAGCTTCCTTTAGAACTAGCAGTGGCTCTGTGTTCTGGAGAGAATTCCTGGAAAAACTCCTTCATCCAATAAAATCTCAAAGACAGAGGGTTTTTACACTTTGCCTGTTCTTTGTTCTGCCCGAAATTTAAACACAGAACCTGGAAGAGTCTTAACTAATCTGAGAGGTGCTACAGTCTTTTTATTATCACGAATCTGGTAAAGTAAACACAATGGAGTGGAAAAGGTGGAGAGAACCTGAAGGAAAAACCCTTGAGGCCACTGTTGACTGAGTTTTCCACGGCTTATACCTAAGTGAGTGATTTCTGGTTAATGTATTGGGCATCTCAGAAAATCCAAGGGCAATGAGATAATGTTCAAGAATGCTTAGTACATAAATGAAATCAGGGTTCTCTCTCCCCATTTCCATAGTTCTTTCTACTCTGACCTCATTTCATCCAAGTAGCTCTTTTGGTGAAAACATAGGAATGCCTGCCTCCAGCTTTAACATCTACAGCTCCTGCTATTGGATGACTTTGATTTTAGGACCCCAAGTCCTGAAGATTGGTTTCCTCTGGATTTCACTTTTGTGTCAAATAGTTCTGGCATGAAGGTTGAAGTTTTAGGAATTTAAATTTCCAGAAAAAAAATAGGGCTGTAGAAACCCTCAGACACCTTTGGAACTGAGGGCATTTTGGATACATAAAATGATAGTGCTTTATTAAAGTGTGCATTAATAGGAGTAAATTGTACTCTGCTATCTAATTTCCCACTATGAATTCTATATGTCCTGTTGTTAAGACAAAGAGTAGTTATTTCATTTTATATTTTTAATTTTTGTGGATTACTTTCAGTACCCAGACTTAATAAAATTGAGCAAAATAGGTCAAATTTTCATGACATAATACATTATGGTAATTTCAGAAAGCAGAAAAATCCGCTAATCTTTTCCATACAGTGATTATTCTGAGTGCAGTAGTATAATTTGCTAGTTGGAAAATTCTGCACCAGTTTTGCAAAGAATCTATAACCTCACTAGCATTTGAAGATGTGTCCCTCACTTTTGTAACTACCAACATAAGCTTCACTCCTCCACATTCCTTCAGTGATTTCATGTTGATTGTTAAAACTGCGTAGTGTCAGATGTTTATTTGCTTTTGTATAAAAGTGAAATGTTCTCATTGAAATGTTCTCTTCAAGTATGAATTACTTGTGCTTCAAATTTTATGTTCACTTATTGTCTATGCAAAACCACATAACTATTTTATCAAGGATATTGACTAAACAAAATTTATAACAGGATGTTTTCTTCTTTATATCTTTATATATGTTTATCATGTTAATACTCTAAGTCTATCAATACATATTAAATATTGCTTTACCAGCATATCCTTTGATATGTAACATTCTCACTGGGATTCAACCTGTGGGAGATTGTTTTTATACAAAGTCTCTCTCTCTCTCTCTTCCTATTTATATTCTCTTCCTACAATATGACAGTGACACTCTCCATTGTAAATTGGGGATGATGGTCTTTGAATCTGGACCACTAAAATATGACAGAAAAAAAATGCTGTGTGGTTTATAAAGCCAGATCATAAAAGATGATGTGGTTTCTCCATTTTTCACTTTCTCTTTGGTTGTTTGCCTTTGGGAACTCATTACCCAGCTGGGAGGGAGTTGAGCATCTCAGCTGACAGGACTTCAACTTTTATAAAAGTGAGTTAGTTTCACATGACTCCAGACCTCAGCCTTCAAGTCCTCTAGCTGAGGCTAGGTCATTTTATACCACTGCATCTAGGGGTCAGCTTTATACAACCATTGTACCGGAACACAGTGCATCCTGTTTTGGAAAGCTATTTAAAGGTAAAAATATTAAAAACAAATAATCTCTTTCTAGAAATGTTGTGCCTTATATAAAATAAAAAGCTTTTATTTGCCCACAATTAGCTAAAAGTACTGAGATACAGCTTTTTCTTGCTATTAAAATGATAGAGATAATAGGAGGATGATTATTCCCCAGTCAAGTCAGGTATTAGAAATCAAGTATTCCAAAAACAATTGGAGAAATAGCACCCAAGAAAATGCTTCTTTGATAGAATACTAGCATAGGCTACTAATAGAGGTAGAGTAATTTCATATCTAAAATTAACTGAAAATAAACCAAAGTTTGTGTGTTTTAGTTTATTTGGGGAGTTGACATCTAGACTGGAACAATTTTTGAAGTATTCTTTTGTTTTGTTAGTTTTGAAATGTCTTCAATTTATCCATTATGTATAAGGATAAAGGCATTAAAGACAAAATAGCTATATATTTTGATTTATACTCATAAAAAAGGAGTTTGGATTTTACACCTAGAGTTTCAACATCCTACATATAAAATATAGCCATGCAATATGAGTTTTATGGACTGCATTACATTATGTTTTCTACTTTTCAAATGAAACTGTTTAGATTGTAACTTTTTAAAAAATTCTGAAAGTATGAATTTTATTTGTGAGATGTTTAGTTTATTTTATGAAGAATTTCTTCATTATGAATGCTGCATATAACAGTTTAAGATTTACTAGACTTTTGTTTCTGCATTCTTATCTGCTCATCTTTTTTTGGTGTGGACTATTTTCATTTTAAGCTTTATATATTCAAACATTTGTTGATGTATATACTAAATAATTGGAACCCTTTACCTCATTTGCTACTCTAATACAAATGAAGTATTCAAACAAGCAACTAAACAATAGAAGCATATTTAGTTGGGAATCACAAGTACTGATAACTAGATGCACAACCTTCTAGAATAAGATCTTATGTTGAGAGTAAAGTTTATAGTTACTCTGCAATGTACCTAACACCTCCACCTCATTCCTGTGTGAACCATAAACACCTATGGTAAATAAAAGCAAATATATACTGATCGGGCTTCTTTCTGGTCCATTAGACTCTGGGTGCTCAATTTAGTAATATAAAGAATTACACAGGGAGACAGTTTAAAATCCCTTCTTAACTGTCAAAGCAGTAACATAGGAGGCAATAAATAGAGGAAAAAAAAACACTGATGAAAAATTTGGTAGAACATACCTATCTCTTTTCCCTTGCCCAAATCAGAAAGTTAGGATAATCCTATGCCTTGTCTTTTTCTCAGGTATCAGTCCAGTTCCTATCCTGCTTATCTATTTCTGCAATCATTTTGCAAAGCTGCTTTCTTACCACTGCTGTTCCTCATTGCTTCAAGTCTAACCTAGACACATGACATCTGTTCACTATAGTAGCCTATGTCCCTGTTCTAAGTCACAGATGCCTAGCTATGCCTCTACCCTGACATCAGAGGACCCTGTAGAAGTGTAAATGGTGTCCTGTCAACCTACTGCTTCAAACCATGTAAAGTTTTGCTTCACCTACAAGATAAAGTAAAATCTGTTTACAGAGCATGCAAGAATCTCTGTAACCCTGCCTGCCTACCTATACATTTTTGGTTTCCTTTTTTGGTCTCCTAAAGCAGTATCCTACATGGATAGTGAAACTTCCTGTGGCTCCTGAAAACATCCCAGGCTTTTGGCCTGCGTTGTATTTGTTCATGAGTCTGCCTCCTTAGAAGATGTGACCAATCCCTGAGCTCTCCGTTGAAGCTGCACCCATCCCTCTCATCCTCATGGTCCATCTTCATTATATTGCTAGTTCTATTTTTCCTGTTTAGAGTTTGGACTCCTTTGTGAATGTCTTTAAGTTTTATAGCCATGGGAATTTTTAAAAACTATGCCATGGCTTTGTTTTAATTGTGGGTTACACAATGTTTTCCATTTATATAGTTACTGATGGTGTAACTGAATTCATGCTGATTTTGATCAATAATGTAATTAGATATGCTTCACAAGAAATTTTGTTGAAATTTATTTGGACAGAGGACTAGGCCAAAGTTGAGTGTAAATTCAAATTATTTACTTCATAGAAAACTTTTGTTCCCTGTTTGTTTTTTTTTCTGCTGAGAAGCACTGCAAAGTCTATGTCTTTATACCACACAGAAAATAGCAGTTTGCCGACCTAAAGTAAACTGAATTAATGAGGCATAAACTCTACTTCAAGTAATCACAATATCCTTAACCAAACTCATCTCCCTGAGCCTGGTTACAGGAATCTAAACATTCAGTAAATACTTGTTTTATCTAACAGATACAATTCAATTTTTTTCTTATAAATAGGCAACAATTCATTACATTTGTAATAAAACCTATTTTACTAGTTGAACTGAGATAGTTTTAGAAAATGCAAATAAAAAATTCACAGCTCCCATAGCCTTTTCTCATCTTTATTCATTTTCTATTCCTGCTTGAATAAACTGCCACCCACACATCTTAAAACAATATAGATTTATTATCATATAGTTCTAGAGATTAGAAGTCTAGAAAGAGTTAGCTGGGCTGTGTTCCTTTGGGAGACTTTGGGGAGAATTTCTTCTTGTTTCTTTCTTTGGAAATACATCATCACAGCACTTCCTCTGACTCCACCTCTCCCACTTCTTTCTTTGCTCTATTTAGGAAGCTCGTGATTACCCTAAATTCACCTGGGTCATCATCCAGAAACATCTTCCTGTTTAATTATTCTTAAGTTAACCAATCAGCAAATTTCCTCTAACATACAAGTGACAAATGCACAAGTCCTGGGGACTACACATCTTTGGGAAAACATTGCTGTACTGCCGCACCATCTGTTTACACTGCTGTGAAGGACAGATCTTATTTGTCTACTGGGAAAAAAGCTATATATGAATTTGGAGTAGGAAATTGAGGGATTGTGAAAGAAGACAGTGGAGTGAATTATCGCTGTCCATTAGATTTAGGAATCATTTGAACCCTTAAATTTGGCAAAGAATGTTTCTAAAATGAGAGGCATTATTTAATGTTGGTTGGTTGGGTCTCTTTCCCCCTAGAACAAGATCACCGCAATGTGAGCCTAGAATGTGAACTGTCAGGCTTTCTACAGTGTGAGCTGTCTGGGACTACAATCTTCTGTTGTCAGAGTTTCTCCACACTCTCTGGCCCCTTGAAACGGATTGTTACACAATGGCTAGTACATGTTGCAGTAATTAGTTTGCAAATCTTTTTTAGTTGTCCAGTGAATAACTGACAGATTTAAAAATAACTAGTGTTTTAAACCTCAAAGTTTTGGGGGAAGCTCTCAAAGCCAATCAGTTTGAAACTCCACCCTGCCACATATTGTATTTATTTTATATATGCTCCCACCCTAGACACAAAATTTAAAAGTTAACTGTTACAATAATGAAATACAATACACATGACAAAGCATATGTTTTCTTAATTATCTTTCAAATTCTGAGAAAGATGTACGGAGTTCACATAGAAAATAATGACAAGTCGGGAATATAAGTTAAGCTTGCAGACAATAAATAAACATTTTAATAATAAAATGACTTCCTGTGAAGCTACTACGTCTGAGTCTCTATTGTTGAATACCTTTAAGTTTCAACATCATATGTGAAGGGTTTTTTTTCAGCTTAAATAAAGCAGTGTTGCAGACAGGTTACATATCAGTTGAATTGTTAGCATTCTGTTCTAATTTCCCCCATAAAACAGGAGTATTACGCGTCATGCTAACATCTGTGGCCTGAACATAAAATTGACAAAAATCAACTCTAATGTCTTTTTCCATTGTAAAACAATGTCTAGTTTCAATTTGTGGTTTTAAAAGTAAGTGGGAAGTGTCAAAGTAATATCTGCCTTATGTTTCTATTTCATGTTTTTGTATTGAACACAGTTCCACTGGAACCTATGTTTATTAAAAATTTGGTTTATGGTGATGTTTGTTTTCATGCCATCTCTTTATGTCAAATGCTTAGAGTCATGGTTGATTATATTCTCATGACAAGATGCTGAATGTATTTTTTGCTGTGACATCTCTGGTTTTGAGGTTCACTCACAAGTCCACAGTCTCTTGTGCCTGTAACCCAAGCTGTCCTGTGACACATTTTTATTTCTGACCAGTAGCACATCCTGTCTTTTGCTTCCAATAAGGAATGAAGCCCTTGACTCAGCTCATTAGTCCTATTTCTTCAAATGGCCCTCTATGTGGTCTCAGCTCTCTGACACATACATGTAAGATAGATAAGTCATAGTGCCGAACTTTGTTTCAGGATAGGGAAACTCCAGGAATATGCTTTGTTCTTTGGGTGACTTTCTGTGTACTATTTGTTGTTAATATGTGACCCTAAGTGACCCTAATGAAAATGTCCGGGAAGTTGTGCTTGATATCACTGGCAGTTCCAAGTCCAACAGTTGCTTGTTCTGATAACCATCTGACTTTGTTTGGTGCCTGACAATTTTGCTGTGGTTTATTATTCCACTGCCCTGATTATGTTAGATGCTATTCATAATAGATACTCTACTTGGTCTCTGCCTCTGGAGTAATGCTTTCTAATTCACAGGACCTGAGAAGGCACAGGACCTCCTGCTGCATATATAAGAGGTCAGAAAATGTTTCCTTTCCATTCTCAGCTTGTCAGTGTAATTCCTTGCTTTCTCCTTGGTGGCTCATTCCCTAATTTCATACCCTTCATTTACACTCAAAAGAATATCCAAAATAGCATCTTTAATGAAATTATTTAAATTTTAACACTGAGCTTATTTCAAACAAATATGAGTAAGTTATAATATCTGCATACCAAACATCAGTAATAGTAAAATAATTTTGCAAAATTGTAGCAAACAGGTCTATGCCAGTCCCAGGTTCTTACTTAGGCAACACCTGTGGGAAACCAGCCCACTCTGGTCTTTCCCCATCCAGGCACCACTCCTAGTCCTGCTAGTTTGTCTCTCTGACCTGGAGGTAAACGAAGATGAAAGACAGCCACAGAGTCAGTTTAGCATGTAGGCAGCCGGGGGGCTCTTGCCTCTAGTAGGCAGAGGATCTGGCTCATCCTGCTTTTATTCACTCAAGCACAAGTATAAATAATTAAAACAACACAAGATTTATCTTCCTTCCATTATCCATTAGTCCAGGTCCAAGTAAACAAACATTTTCTGATCTCAGCTTTATTAACTTTTTCCTAGAACCAGAAATGCCATCACCCCCATGTGTTGCCAAAGCCTGCCACCTTTTTCCTTTGTGTTCACAGAGGAAGGGAGTTAGACCTCAATTCTCATCTGGTCTCCCACACAGTGCTAGCCCTACTGGGCCATATGACTGTGGACCTAGATATGATTCTCTAACAGATCCACATTATCTTAATCTGTGGGTATTCTTCCAAATAACTCCTGTTATTTCCCAAACAATAAGGGAGGTCATTTCCCCAACAATAAGGGAGGTAACTAGATGACTCATTTGTGCATCAGTGATGCAAAGGTGAATGATTGCACTTTATCATAGCATGGGACTCTTCAAGGTATGCTTTTGATTGTTAGTAACTATAGAGTGAATGTGGCATATATAACTCGGGAAAGAAGTGAAGGGATTTTAAATGTACCTCAATTTTTGAAGATGCCATATTGTACCAGTTTCTATTGCTACATAACAAGTTGCTCCAGAACTTTGGGACTCAAATAGTAAAAGTTTATTAAATTCTAGTTTCTGAGTCAGACATTGGCATGTCTAGCTGAGGAGCTGGCCCAGGATTCCTCTTGCCTCTGCATCTGAGCTCTTATACAAGGGCTGTAGTCATCTGAAGGCATGACTGGACTACACAACCTACTTCTCAGTGTCTCACTCAGGTGCTTTTCATAGGAGGCCACCATTCACTGCCACCTGAGCCTCTTAATATGGATTCCTGGGGGGTCCCTAAAACTGGTCACTGGCTTTCCTTGGAGGTGGTAATTTAAAGAAAGAGCATGAATGACTCTCAAAATCTTTTATGATCTTGTCATTATCCACAAATTCTGCCATAATCCATTATAAGTAAACCATTACCTCCATTCAACTCCAGAAGAGTGGTATTAAGATCTACTATTTGAAAGGAGAAGTATAAAGGGTTTGTGGATGTACTGCAAGCACCACACAGATTGAAAACAGAAGAGGAGGATGCTAAAGAAACCATGTGAAATAATTGTTTCACTAAAGATCCAGCTTATTTTGAAAATTTTCTCCTCTGTATCTTTGATTACTTGGAAAATATCTTTTCTTGACTGCTGAAACTCCTGATACAAATCTGATGGTTATAGGTTTATTATTAATAAAGACTAATTACTAGGGCAAATGAGCCCATAGAAATGGTATATTTATTCTTCTTTCATTCTATAGTAGCATATGCTAAGTATAAACTTTCAGCAGAGTTTTTTTTTTTTTGGTACCGGGGATCGAACTCACAACCTCATGCTTGCTAGACAGGTGCTTAAGCTACTGAGCTAAATCCCCAGCCCTGTCAGCAGAATTCTTAAAGCTGGTTACAGTATATTTCAAACATTCTCTTGTTCTGAAGACCAATACTGACATTTCCATAGGAATTGCTAAAAAGTGAAAATGAAAATTAACTTATGGTCTGGGGATTTCATTCAGCGGCATAAGTGCCTGCCTTGCAAGTGTGCCATTGTGAGTTCAATCCCCAGTACTGATTTAAAAAAAAAATAGAAAGCAAATTAACTTATGGTTTTTAGCTTTGAGTGAATGATAAACTTGGAGAAGGAAGGTCTGAAGTAGAAGAAAGATGTTTTTAAAAAGGATTGTTGGCCTACTCCGACAGGAACTATTTTCTCTAACTCAAGCTTTATGAGGAGGTACTTTCTTTGAGGGAATCAATTACGCTGAGGAGAAACTTTCATGTTGCCCCTGGTGGTCACGTGCTGTGATGGCAAAATGCTGCAGCTAGAGCGAAGTGAATTAGCAACTTCCTGAGTGATGCTAATGCATTTATCCTGGCTTCTACAGACAGCAGCAAAGTTTCAATTTTTACTTAGTAAAGTCTAAAATGTGAGAGGGTCTCTGGTATGACTGTTGAAGAGCATGGGAACAGAGAGGCTGCCACTACTTCCACTAATGGAAGGTGAGTCTGTTTCCTTGAGCCAGAGAGGGACTGAGGATGTCGTGTGAGGTCAACCAGAAAGAATGCCATCCAAGTCAGTGAGTGATATGATACTGAAGGTTCCCATTGGGAAAGGTCCCAGGATACTTCCACCCCCTGAAAAATATTCAGCGTGGGAGAAAGTCATGACATAGGTTTTCCACCAACCGAGGGATGACTGCAAATGACAGCCACTGATTTAAAATAGATTGTCCCCTTTTCACATTAATTCTGTTTTCCAATCCCAGAGGCAGCATTGTGAGTCAGGAATGAAAATAGAAGAGCCAGGCAGAGTGAGAGATCAAGGCTTATTCTCATTTCCAAGCACTGAAATTGATATGAGATTGGAGCAAGACAGAGAGGAGACATGTACCATTAAGAACGGAGTGCTTTGATTTATATTAAAATGGAAAAGAGAAGCAAAAGAGACTATTAAGATGCCTGAAAGTAATCAGGAAGTCATGGGGCTGTCATAGAAATGAGTAAGAGACAAGGAAAGGAAAATATGACAGAATAGGTTCAAAGATATAAGAAAAGAAAGTTTACTACACCTACTCTTTACCCTGTTTGATATACTGATTGACATCTTAGCTTGTTGGGTGTAACACCTTGAGATTGCAATCTTGGCATGTGAGTTCCTTCCTAGCTGCTAGGAAGAGGAACAGGGCAGCTTGTGCCACTCAAGACTCATACTGTGAGGGGCTCTGGGAAGCAGTGAGTGGAACAGTCATGCCATCTGGGGGAAGCTTATGTTGTCCACTCATGGCCGTGCATGACCTCTGGATGGCCATCTCATCAGTCAGAGCAGTGGTAGATCTAGGTAGACAAGACAACAGATGGTGACAAGTGATCAGGCAATGTTGAATGTGTCTGGAGACTGTAAACACTATGACTATGGCTGATTTGTTTAGAAATTATTTGGAATCTTTTAATTCTTTCAATTGTCCTATCATAAACTTTTCGTATAGGCATGTATACCTGGAATCACTTTTGTAGACAACAAATGTACTGAACTCAAGATGTCCAAAAGCAAAATAAAAGAACATGATGACAATAATAAACATAATTATTCAGCATTTTCCTCCAAGTTTCTATAGGTTAACTCATTTGTGTGGCTATACTTGTCTTGTTCTGACATTGGAAAAGATTCCTGAAGTTTTTAACATATCTGGTTTTATTTAAACATTTAAATTTTTCCCCTGTGGATAGACATCTAAACATAAATAGGATTCCCTTATTTATTACTAAACAGTTATGTTAATTTTTAAACATGTATGACATTTTAATTGCATTCTTGACAAACTCAACCTTGTTTTATCTTTAAAATTCCCTTTTTAAGAAATAATCTTTGAAATACAAACTAAGCCTAATTAATTCTCACCTTTCAAGTTAAAAAATCAAGTACTATGCAGGCTGGCTCCACAAGGAAAAACAAGGATACTGTTTCTTCTTTTTTATTTCCTACTCAGTGCAGTTTTATACAAAAAGCTTCTTTTAAATATTTGTAAGACTTTTCACCCAGAGGAGATGTTGTTTATATTGGAGTTTGTGACTCATTTGTTTCAATTAAAGATACTGTACTGGGATTAAGCATACATGTAGATGACAGGGTCTTCATTATCATGCATGGCAATTTACTGCATGTACTAGTTATTTAGAACAAACATAAGTGAAACAACCTTTTTTTGGGCTAGGCCTTGGATTTCTCCAGAATGGAGAACACAGAGACCAAAGAAACATGTTTACCTCATGCACATGGTTTCTTGCCTGAGATGGCTTACAATTTTATGGTTACCAGATTTATATCCTTTGAAGTTATGGACATTGGATCAAGTCTCATGTTGGAAACACTCTAAGGTGACATTAAATGAGCATGTGATTGGAATGACTTGCAATTGTTATACAGCTTTGGATGACCAAAGTCAAAATATTTCTCATAAAAAGCTGTAAATTTGCTAAAACTGAGCACAAACTCCCTATAGTGTAATAATACAAGGAAAGTGTTTACCAAAAAAATCTGAAATATCTTTTCTGATTTTTAAACAGTTTCTAAGGAGGACAGTCTCATAGATACTGAAGAACTATGTCATGAGTTCAATTTACAAGTTTGTCTCTAAGCAGGCTTCAGGGACTGCTCTGAAATGAAATAGTATCAGACAAATCTGCTATTAACTTGACAGGACTGTGGCACTGGAAAACCTTTGCAGGTCTGAAGTCAGTATGTTAAGGGACTATTAAATGAGTCATAATTTGTTCGGCAACTGTGGTTACCAATTTGTATTGGTTTTCCATTGCCGTCTAACAAATTACAACTTTAGCAGCTTGAAACTATACCCCTTTATCATCTCGTGGTTATGCAGGCCAAACTTCTATGTACACTGCAATTGGATTCTTTGTTCAGGATCTCAAGACGCTAAAACTCAAGGTATTATTACATTGGTGCAAACCTTTTAGAGACTGAGTGCCCAAACAGCAACCCCAAACCCACTTACACATCGCAAAGAGCCAACAGTGCACTCAAACCTGAATACTGAGGTTTTAGTTTAGAAAAACGACTCCGGCATTAACATCTTTTGTCTTAACAGAAAAACACAATAATAAAGCTTTCAATGACATAAACAACTTTTTACAGAACAGTAAAGTTCCCATTTGGCATGCTTTTGCACAAGTAACATGATCTTTGCTGTTTTATGCATGCTGATAATCTGTCAAATCTTGGCTGGAGTGACTTGGCTAGGGTGCCAACAGAGACAGCTTTGTGTGCCCATTGTGGCACTTGTGCCATAGGTTTGCCACAACTGATCTAGGGTTGTGTCTCTCTATGTAGACCAGGTTGGTCTCAGACTTTCAGCAATCCTTCTGCTTCTGCATCTCCAGCGCTGGAATCAAGACTGTCGTTCTCTTTGAGGGTTTGGGATTCTCTTCTAAGTTTATTTGTAGTAAATTGCATTCATTTCCTTGCAAGTTAGGAGCAAGTGCTTCATCGTCTGCTAGCAGTTGAATCTCTGTCTTTCTTTCTTGCAATCAGCCAGAAAACGACACAAAATCAAAACCAAAACTGCACCTTTAAAGGGATGATGAGATTGAGTCAGTTGACCATAAAATGTAACCATGGGAATCATATTGCATCATATTTATAATGTTGGTTCACGTTCCAGGAAAGGGGATTTTCCAAGGGCATGGGTCATGGAGGGGCAGTTATCTTAAAACCTTGCCTGCCACACCTGTTTATATACTAGTTGCCTGCAAGTTTGCATTCTACAGGATTGTGTATATCAAGGAATTTGCATTCTGAAAAGTGATCAGGAGTTCTGGCTTGTCTCATTATTACCTCTATTTTTCCTGTGAAGTATTCACATTCCTGGCCTTAAACTATACTGTATTCCTGCTTACTTTTGAGTTATTAGTGCTGATATTCCAGGTGAATCTTTTCTTCTCTCCCTTACTTTGGGAGACTACTTCAAAACTCATAACAAAGTTCTATTTCCATAGCTCTTAAAATAAAGTGCTTATATTTCTACTTACAAGGAGGTTGCTGGCTCAGACCTTTGTACAGAAATATACTCTTCTTGAATTCTCAGGAACAGGTTAAAATACTCAGTAAATTCATGCCTTCCTTGTTTTTTTTATATTAAATAATATAAAATAATACAAAGCTTTAAAAAAAACCCTTAATCTTTGAGGTTTCTACAAGAACACTTATCTGAAATTTTCAGAAATGAACTTTATTAGCAACAGCATGTATTTTCTCTTCTGGTTAAGGTAATCATATTTGAGTAAAATTTTATTTACACATAGGACTTGTGTAAATTTTCACATGCATTTTTAATGTATATATTGAAGCTGGTAGGTTATAAAAGGGGTTAATACTTATGTTCCCTTTACTGGAAAAACCTAGTTGAGATTTTCTGAAGAATTTAGGCAAATACATCTGAATATTTTCTATCAAATGGGAAGAAGAGAATCAAGCATAGATTTTCTCTTCAGAGCACTTCTGGTAAGAGGCTTTTGGAACAAAATTCACATATCCTTCCTCCAGTTTGGTTAACTATAACATCTGTTTGTCTCTACTGGCATTTGGCCATTGACCTACTGTGTCCTGTTGGAGACACTCACCATTCCTTTTAAGACCAAATGTCTAGCAGTTCTTGAGTGAAACAAGCATAACCTGATTACATCACATAAATTCACCAGAAAGAGAATTAATCTTGTTTTTCTCTAATTTGGAGGACTGAATTACTGAGTGCCAATTTATTTGAAAGGTAAAACATTAAAAGATTTAAACAGGAGCACAGCACACATACTCCATTTTGATTCAATATAGTGCCAGATGTGTACATTTCCTTTTTGACTGAAGACAAATCAAGAATATATCTCTATCTCTATCTCTATCTCTATCTCTATCTCTATCTCTATCTCTATCTACATCTACATCTACATCTGTATCTATATCTATATCTATCTATGATTTGATTTCTTCAGTTTTTCATACTAATTTTTAAGACTGTCTACTGAAGTTGATGAATTATAAACCACTTTAAAATATAAATACTTTCACCAAGTGTTTTTAAAAATATTTTTAAATATTTAAAAATAACTCACAACTTGCTCCAGAATGTTGCTCTATCTGAAACCGATCTGCAGCTGCAGGAAGAAAAAGAAAGGCTCAGGAAGAACCAGTGACTGTGGGTTCTTGTGTTGGGATCCTTCACATCACTTGCAGTTGTAGAAACCTATGCTGATCAGAATCTCTCTAGGAGCTGGTATCTGTCTTTGAATTGCTGCACTGCCTGGTTTTTTCCTGCCCAGCTGAGACAGATCATTCATTTTTGGCTCATCTTTAATTTTTAGATTTTGTTTTGTTTACCAGAAATTGTTTAAGTTGTATTCAAGCAAAAACAAGCCCAGGCCCTTTTAAGGAACAGAAAGAACTGGATTGGGAATTTAGGGAAATCCTTTGAAAGCTCCTCCCCAGCTTCCCTCCCACACATGTTACCTTGGACTTTGAGGAAAGGTTCTCATGTGTACATTTATCCTCACTACACATCTCTTTACTAACTCGACTGCTGACAATCCCATTGTTCTGATTTCTAAGCATCATCTTCCTGTCTTCTAGTCTCAAAATGAGTGCATTCAACTATGACTTCCCTCAAGTTTCTAGGTCATATCTTTCTTCTATGATTGTCTCTCATGATCTTGGCTTCTCTTTTGACCAGTTCTGGCCTCTTGTCATTTGCCTCTTGACTTCTGCCCCAGGCATCCTCTCATATCACTCTGTGCTAGAACCAAGGAAAGCTAAAGAACAAAATATATGTGGTACATATCCCAAAGAATCTATAGGCTAGCTGAAATGAACTTCTCATTAACTAATGAATTAGATCAACAATGCTTCATGCTGTAATTCTAAATATTTTAAAATTTTGAAAACATTGTTTGGTTTTGGTGTTGGTTATTTCTAAATATTCCAACATCCACTTATTTAGACTAGGCTGATTTTTAACCTGGCTACATCTCTGTTCTGAGATGCTCACTTGAATCCTAACTTGTGCATCATCAGGAAAATAAGGTCCAGATTGGATAGCTTTGATTTGAAGTTGCCCTTTTCCATGGAGAGATTCTAGCCCTTGAGCTTTGATTCTCAGTGGTTCTTCATCAAATAAAAATTTCAATCCTAAGAAAGTAGTACTCTGTAATTCTATGGTGACCAAAAAGAAAATAGGAAGAAGTAAATCTGTTGTAAAAAAGAATGCTTGAGTATAGTTTCCCCATCTGTCTACCTTTGTAATTTTGCCTATAATATTCCTGGAAAATATTTTAGGCAAGTGTGCAGAGTCTTAGTTACATTTTCAGTAAAATCAAGTATAAGGAGGTGAAACAAACTGTCTAGTGACTCATGATAAATGGAGCATAGATCCTGGTACTCACTATTTCTATGCTCTAGCCATTGGGATTCTTGTTCCTTTTGCCAAGGACTGAATAGAGCAGAAAACTTTCTCACCCATCAGCCTGGTTCCCCAGGTAGTGAGTGTTCTGAAAACATTTTGTGTTATAGCATTCCAGCTCCACTGGGGGCAGCTTTTTCCAAGAACATGACCGTCTAATGAAGCAAGGAGAAGGTGAGGTAAGTGTTCTTGAGCTGAAAGCTACATGTAGAGTATTTGGTCACTTCAGACCTATGAAAGGCAAGAGAAGACATGGTTATGCATTATGAAATTCTTAAGTATATTTCTTATCTTATACATCAAACTTAGTTCCTACTAAATTTAGCTTTATGGAAATCTTCATATTATGGATATCTTTACAAATCTTCCTACTATGTTTATGTTTTCAATCGCGTTGTAGAAGTATAGTCAGTACTATTATAGCATTTTAACTTTTTTATGTAGCCTAATATTGATTCTTAGTTTACAGTTATACATTTTATTCCTATGTGGCTCAAAAGACACAAATCCAAAAAAAATAATAAATATGCTATTTAGTATAAAATGTATAAAATTATAATTTGCAGCAACATAAAAATAATCTAGATGAAGTAGAGAAATAGAAACAAATGCAAATTTTTATACAAACAAAAACTGTTCTTATGGAAAGAGTTAGGAATTCCTTGGTCCTATTTTTGGAAAGAATTTAAGAATTATTGGTGCTAGCTCTTCTTTAAATGTTGGCAGAATTCCCCAGTGTGGTTATATAATCCTAGGCTTTTCTTTAATAGAAGGTTTTTGATTACTAAGTCTAATCTTTTACTTATTATATCTGATAAGCTTTTCTATTCTTTTTCATTCAGTTTAGATAATGCATGTATTTTAACGCTTATTAATTGAAAATTTATGCTATTTCAATTTGGTTATATTTAGTTGTCATACCCAAACCAATTTATTGCATTATTTAAAGATCCAAGATTGTTTAAACTTGGAAATTATGAGAACAAAACATTAACCAGAAAGGTAAGTTTGTTTAGAAGTGTTCCTCGATACTTTTTGTAGGTTTAGATTTAGACTATTGCAATAAAATGAATATTAGAATAAGGCAGTCACAAAGTTTTTGGAATAAGTATATATGAAAGTATGTGTGCCACGTTTAGTGGTGCACATATATCCCAATACTTTGGATATTGAGGTGGGAAGATTACAGTGAATTTGAGACCTGTCTAGACAACATAGTGAGATCAAGACTAGCCTGAAATACAGAGCAAGACCCTATCTCACTAACAAAAAAATATAAAAGAAAAAGAAAATTATGTTTATACTATAATGCAATCCATTGAGTGTACAGTAGCATTGTGTTTAGAAAACAATATAAGTATATATTAATTTAAAAATGCTTTATTGCTGATAATCTGATGTCATAACTTTTTGCTGGTAGTGGGTCTGACCTCCAACCTATACCTTGTTAATTATCTCTGATTAATCAAGGTGATGGTCGCTGAAGGTTAGGATGGCTTGGCGTTTTCTTAAAGTAAGACAATGATGAAGTTTAGAACATTGATTGGCTCTTC
>PVJX010020577.1:0-33165 GCA_004027295.1 Dolichotis patagonum | reverse complement strand
GAAGAACAAACATTGTAAAAATGGCCATTCTCCCAAAATTACTATACAGATTCAATGCCATCCCAATCAAAATAACACTAACATACCTCATAGATCTAGAGAAATCACTCCTAAAATTCATCTGGAACCAGAAGAGACCTAGAATAGCAAAGGCAATTCTAAGCAACAAAGGCAAGGCAGGAGGCATCACAATCCCCGAGTTAAAATTATACTACAAAGCTACAGGGATCTGGGTATGTCTTAGGAGGTGACCATATTTGGTACAGCAAGTCGGGGGAGTTTCCTTCTACTATCTCTGAAGGCAGATATTTTTATCGCCGTTTTGTTTTGTCTTGATTAACGGTGTTGCTCTACTCAATACTCTGTGTTGATGTGTTCTATAATGTTGTGTATTTCTTTGATTTTGCTGTACCTAGTAGAAGAACAACTATTGTGAAGACAACGAGATATACAATGTTGCCTGTTACTGTTGTCCTGGTGATCTGCTGTGATGTTCTGTGCCAATTTCACTATACTGTCTCAATTGGCTTTATTCTATCCTGCTTTTTGTAACTGTTTGCAGCCTCACTGTGTGTTCACTTTGTATGCCTTAATTTTGTAACATGAACAGCTATTTCTGGGAGGACAGTATGTGGTTTGTCAACTAGTGATTTATGGTTTTTTTTGAGGTTTTGCATTGTTTCTACCTTTTTTTGTGTATTACTTTTTTTTCTCTTTAAATAAAATTAAAAAAAAACAAAACAGAAATCTGAGGAGGAAAGAAGTTTGGATATACTGGGAAAAGTCACAATATTCAACCATATTCTACAGATAGAAATAAAAATTTTGGAACTGACTCCCAAGAATAATAAAGATAGGAAATCAGATAGAAAAATTTCTACAGATAGAAATAAATGAAATAAATGAGTTGGTAAGCATAAGCATATTAGGCCATGTGTGTCTAAAGCATAGAATAGATAGAGCATCATTTGGGATTCTATTTCCTCCTTTTTATATAATGCAAAAAAAGGGGAGGTAAAACCAGACAAATGTCCATTTTTATCAAAGGCTCTACCATCCTTTGTCTTCTTTATTAAAGGTAGGAACTGGTCCTAAAATAAATCCTCCAAAAAGCAATACATCTGGATTATGCACTGGGTGTTCTTACTTGGCTTTATGTATTTCAAATTATTTCAGTGAAAAAAAAGTGAAGAATTAACTCGACTGATAACATTTTGCAATATTAGTCTACATTTTTCTTCCTTGTGTTGTTTTCTCTTTATTCTTTTAAGGAGGCTTTTGTTCATGGTGATCATCAAGTCAGAAGTGGATAGAATGAAAGTGATGATCCAAATCTGTTTGTATTTTTTTTTCTGAAAGTTTAAGCTTTTAGAAGAATTGAGAATGAAAGGAGGACAAAGAAAAAGACAGAGATTCACAGATGTAGACAAAATGTTTTTTTTAACATACTGAAGTAGAGAGTGGTGCTTCTGCTGGAGAATAAAAGTTTTCTCTAGGAATTTGGGAAAGGAGCTAAGGGAGGAAATCTGAAATTAGCAACACCTACTCTATGTACATCAGTGCTGCTGGGAGGTTGAAAGAAGAGAGTTAGGTTGGCTGGTAGAAGGATGTGTTGGCAGGTGGTTTCATGGACCATTTCGACAAATGGCCTCTTAGTGTGGCCTCTGTGTGGTCTGATCTATTAGGCCTGGAAGCACAATAAATTTCTCAGGAGAAATCCGTGATAACCAAAGTCTGAAGACCAGTTATCCCTACTTCCTCAAATGCGTGGGTACTGATTTGTTCCAATGTCTCAAACTCTCTAGAAAGATCTTTTCTGCTTAGTGTGGTTTTACTGTTCCAGAATGGATATTTATCCTCTGTTTGGTAACTGTAGGAGGAGAAGGGCAAACTCCACAGAGATTGGAGAATCAAAGCCACATGGATGCCCCTCTCCCCAAAACGTTGTGTATCTTTAACAGGTGCATTTATTTTGGAGGAATTCACTTTGAACTCACTGTAGTATAGATTGATGAGCCACTAGCATGACAAATAATTCATACACTAGATACCTGACTAAATTTCTGAATTCTTGCTGCTAAAATATTGATATAGGTCTTCCTTACAAAGAAGTTAGCAATTGAGAATGTCGGTAGCATTCATGTTTACATGTCATAAGAATGTGAGTTGGTCCTTGAATATAGATTTGCATCTGTCTTCCTCTATTCTCTCATACGTTTGTTGCTACTAGTGATTCTTTTTATTATCAGCAATGGGATTTATTTGTGGAAAACATAGACCCAAGATAATATTTTTGTCTCTAAAGTAAAAACTTTCTGCAGTTACTACAGTCATATTATTTTGGACAAAACAAATTTAGAGTAAATATATTTGTCTTTGAAATCAGCTTATGAGCCATATGTGAAGAGTTTTATTTCATATTTCATCATATAATATCTGAAATTACCATTGGGTTGATCATCAACAATTATGAGGTTTGGTAGTGATAACTAGTGAATAGCTTTGAAAATTCATAATGGATAAAAGGTATCACAATAATACATTTCCATTGACTTCAGAAAAAAAATTTGTTATGAGTCCCTAAGGCAATTTTAAAAAGGCTTAAAGTGTGATATCATAGTATTTTAGAAATGAAATAGCTCTTTGTTCAACTTCCTTGTTCAGCTTGAAGGCACTTTTAAGTGGTTTAATTATGTTTTAAAGATAACATACAGATTATTGCATTAGTAACACAAAGTTACTCAAGAAAATGTTCACCAAAAACTCATTTTCTATCTTTACACATTCATAAGACATTTACTGCCAAGGAGATTTAATGTGGACTGCTAGAGCTAATGGAAGAGTGAAGACAGATTTCTTCTTAATCCCCTTGAACCAAAGAAAGTAAGTTTTAAGGCTTAGTATAACAATGAAGATTACGAATTTCATGAAATGCAGGTGGATAAACACTATATATGTTATATTCTTACATTGTATACCTTGCCTTAAAAGTGTTTTAATTTGATTTGAAGATATTGGTAAAGAATTATATATTTTGGATTTTAATCATAATTCTTTTGCTATATTTTTATGCTGTATGTCTTATACTGCCCTAGAGCTGAGTTAAATATATTTGTATTATCTAATAGCTGTACTAAAATTTTGAGAGTTCATGGTGGAACTTTAAAAATGACTTTTATCAAACTTATCATAAGAAAAAAGTCTCAATATTATAGAATTATCTTGTTTTATTAATGAGAAAGTTGATAGCATGTACTTTTATTAAGAGAAGTTAACTAATAATTTTTTAATGTTTGCTATGATTTTATATCTGTAACATTCTATGTACTACACAGAATAATTAATTATTGTTCAAGAAATTACATATGCTTTGAAATCAGAATACTAAAAAGTGATAAAGAAGGGTTTTTAAAAATGTTTAATGTTCTTGGAGTATATAATCATTAAATGAAAAATACTTTTCTTCTAGATGTAAAAATCTATGTGGTTCTGGGAGTAGTTTTATCAACTTGCTAGGTAGAACACATGACTAAAAATTGCTCCAGAATAATAAAAGTAAATCTACTTCTCTTTTAAAAATATTTATTAAATTAAATATTAGAGTCATAAACATTCCAATTAGATTTGAAATGGGATAAAATATTTTTAAATATCCTTACAACATTTATTATTGCCTGGAACTAAATATATGCATATTTAGTTTTAAAATATCCTCTGTTATGATTTAACTTGCCTAATGAAGAAAGTATTCTTCAATAAAAACTTTGCCTTTTAAAAAATCTTGAAACGACATATGTTTATATTTTTTTAAAAATTTGTCATCAAAGTTTGCAAAGTTCGTGAGTTAACACTATTTTAAAAATAGTTGGGTTATATTATTTGAGTAAATTTCACTTTCTCAAGGCAAAAAATGTTGTCATATTCATACTAGTATCTCTGGCACTTGGCACAAGTCCTAGGACTTGACATATTTATTCAGTCTTTTCAATGAATAAATGAATGGTAAATTTTCTTCCAGAAACATCTTTATGATATCTATACCTTCTTTAAATTATTGCATTTTTATTATGTAAGTACAAACATACCTTTTTAATTTTCTAATATAACTGCAATCACTTTAAAATATATCAGCAACTACAACGTAGATCAGCAAGTTATTTATTGCCTACTCATGTAAATTAAGGGATTAAAAAAAAGGGGGCTGGGAAATGTGATAATTTGTTTCAGGCTTATTAAATTCAAAACGACATGGAAATGTAAAGAAATCAGCGGTCTACTTAGAAATATGAACAGTAATGCAGAACTTAATGTGCAGTTTCAAGCATCAGCCACGTAGGAGTTGCTGAAGAGAGCAACTGTAGGGCTATGTTGAAACTGAACAGAGCTCTATAAATTAAAGAGGAGACCTAGAAAGAGGAGATACCTAAGAATAGGTATGGGAAAGTCAAAGAATGCAACCAGACTACAGTACGAGATACGAGGGACAGAATTTCAAGAAAGGAGGTATGATACACATATGGTGTGCAAATAAGTAGTGAAAGTTTGAGGAATTCCATGTGCCAGTTTATAAATATAAACATTTAAATACTACAATCCATTTAAATTAGTAAATTATAAACTTCCACATAAAATTTTAAAAACAACATTATAAAGTACTTAAAATTCATCACTTTCTGATTATTTTACTACAATTATTGTTATTCATACTCCTCAGGCTATTGATGTGTATATTATATATGATGAGGAAATGTTAGATAATGGTGTTTTACTGCGTGTTTCTTCCCAACTCAGCATAGTCATGCCACATTGATAAAATCAGCAAGTGCTAATATCAAGCTCAACCTATTTTGTTAATTGTTTAGAGAAAGTATAGTAATTAGTATCACTTGGATGAAATTTAGCCATTGTCAGTTTTTGTACAAAATGTTTCACTTGAACATAGACATAGTAATATATCTATATATTGTCTATGGCTGCGTTTATGTTAGAAATGTCTAAAAGAAGTAACTGTAGTAGACACTATGTAGACCAGGAATCTTAAAATATTTAATGTGTAAGTATATACAGAAAAAAATGTTCTATTCCTGGCTTACTCATATAGTTATGGAGCACATTAGAAACATAGAGGAAACTTAAAAATGTGTTTCCATGAGCCAGGCTAGGAAGCATTTGCCTGGAATCCCAGCAGTCTGGAAGGCTGAGGCAGGAAGGTCAGCGTCAAGCCCAGTGTTCAAGCCCAATTTAGCAAGACTGCTCAAAAACAAATTCAACAAACCACTAAAATAATGGCTTGGATGTAGCCCAGGAAAAGGCTCTAATTTCAATCCCCAGTACTGAAAAGAAGTGCTTTGCACACAAAAATTACTTTGTGAAGATCAAAAATAATTGAGAAAATATTCTTTCAGCATTTAAAATCTTCATGTTATCTGATTGAGCAAGAACCAAACAACCAAATAACCAACCAAATAACCAACCAAAATACTTGTTCATATCATTATCAAGAATGTGGCATTTTTACTTGTTTGCATTTAATAATGTAAACAGAACTATCACCTGATATCCACATTGGAATTGCACTTATTTGTCAATTTCAAATATAGATTGGCTATAGATGGATGCAAGAGTTCAAAAAATAAACAGAAATCTGTGAGAATTAACTGGTTATGTGAATAGTCAATAAATAATGTATTTTAGCATCACTTATAAATTGTAGGTGATACATCCTTTATGTCAGTAAGTTTACAAAGGCTTGCACATATACACTTGTATATATATATATATATATATATATATATATATATATATGCAACTCTTTATTCAGATTGTTAAAGATTCTCTCATGCACCACCATACAAGTGTAATGAAGTTTTAAAATATATGAAAATAGAGAAGGTTGTTACATTTAATAAGTACTGTTATTTTGTTATTCAGAAACTATCAATCACTTCTAAGAGGACTCTATTCCTTCATCATGTTCTTTTTAACAAAATTTAATCAATTACATGGTCTGTATTAAGCATTCTGTTAAGTGGTACATATACTGTCAGTCCTTCCTTCCTGTGGGTTCTGCTTCTACAAATTTAAACAACCTCATATGGAAAATAATGTATAGGTACTGAGAATACACAAACATTTTGCTTGTCATTACTTCTGAAACAATACAGCATAACAACTATTTAGCTAATACTTACTTTGTATTAGGTATTATAAGTAATCAAGAGATGATTTAAAGAATAGGTAAGAGGATGTACGCTATATGTAAATATTACACCATTTCAAATAAGGAATGTGAGCATAAGTGGGTTCTAGGATCTGGGTGGGGGGGTCTTGGAATCAGTCTCCCATAGATATTGAAGGGCTGTCTTTTGAACAATTAAATAGAATCACATCTTGTTATGTAAAATTTATAATCGGACATAGACTACAGATGATAAAAAGTAAACACCTAATTGTGTAATTACCAAGTTTCTACAAACAGACAATGGAGTTAGTAATTAACAGGAATGAGGTGAACTTGGCCCTTTAAGTCAGGGCGTTCAGAAAGCTTACCTGAGGAAAGGCTACCTCAGCTGAGGCAGAGTTTCAGGCGGGAGAGATCATGTCTGGCCAAAGGAAAAGCCTGCACAAATATCCTTAGGATTTAACTTTTTAAAAAAGAAATTACTCCCTTGCAATAAAGAGGTAGTCACTTTCAATTGCTTCATTAATTATAAAAGAAGCTAAATTTTAAATAATATTACTTGGGATATAGGCAGTTACTTTCCTCTTAAAACCTCAAAATTAATCATGTGTGGAAGTTAATTTCCCAAGTTTCCTTTTAAAACTAGAGTGGAATTCTCTATATGTTTACATATGACCTTCATTAAGGCTAAGAATTTCTTCATTTAGATTTTTGGCTTTATATGATGCGAATACTGGTTGTTTCTTAGTACTTTATGACAAAAAGGGATAATTGTTTTTTTTTTTTTCCTTCACTTACGTATTCTTGAATCTACAAATCACACCTAGCCACAGACAGGTAGGCATTCACACTCTTAGTCATTTTGATTTTTTTTCTTAATTCATCACACCTTCAGACTCAGTATATGGCTTATTCCTTACTTTCCTAAAAACACTGAGTAAGTTCAGCATGACTGTGGAACTCTCCCTTGTGAGAAAAATAATTTAACTGCATTTAATTTTCTTTTGTTAATTGCTTGGTTTTAAACACAAGGCTAAGGCAGGTATAAAAAGTTGTTCTGGTGATAAAGACTAGAGGCAAACTCTGTGCATATTTTTAAGTGTTAACTGAGATTTCTCCCATACATGATAATCCTGCTCATTTAAACTTCTTTGATTTTTCTTTCTTGGGATTTAAAAATCTTTCTCCAATGTTGGCATCCAGAAACTAGTCATTGGTATACACTGAAAACTGAAACAAATAAAAAGAAAATCTTTGGCTTTAAATTAAAAAGCTTTGTTCCTATGCAGGAAACATCTATTTATAAAGAGATGAACAATGTAAATAACACTAATTTTAAAATGAAGCCTACACTGACCATCCCTACACTACACCTTTGCTAGTCCTTTTATTACTGTCTCAGTCCTGCTAAGAGCTCTCTGAACAGCGAGGGTAGTTGAGGAGAAGATGAGGATGACAGAAACCTGCTTAGGGCTGAGCTTATGCTCTGCCTCTCAGGCTTATTTCAAAGTAGGTGCAGAGAATGTCGACTAAATCCACAAAATAAAGTTGAATGTCCAAATGTAGAGACCACTGGTTCCGGTATTCAGTAGGTTTTATTCCCACAGGTATTTCTCATTATGGCACAGGTGATAGTCCTGATGGTTTTCTGTGGTACCCAAGACATTAGGGTCCTAATAAAGTTTTAGAACTTTTGAGACTCCAAATAATAATGGAAAAAGTAGCTAAAACTCTCCACTGCCTTCAAGAATGTTGAAAACTAGTTTAAAGGAAGAATTCACATGCTAAATTGATTTTTTAGTTTTGGTTTTTGATTTTATTGCAGATCATAGAGTGATGACAGACCCGTCAGATACCTGCAGAATAAAGAGATGCATAAATAGAAGATAGGAGAGACAGAAGCCACAGAAGGCAGACCCAGGTCAGGCTACAGTTGACTAAGATTCCATTTTCTGCCATTGGGCATGATGAGGTTCACCCTTCCTTTATCCAATATTCCTTTCAGTGGCAATTGCTATGTGCTAGCCACTTTCTAGATGCTTGATAAGTAATGGTGACAGAAATCTATGACCTCAGAGGGCCTGTGTTCTAGCAGCGTCATGCATTAAAAAATAAATTAGCAAGGTTGCGGTAGAGGAATGGTCAATGTGGACTTCATTTTGAAGTTAGTATTAAACACGCTATTAACTGGAAGTGAAGAGGTTAACTAACCAGAGCTTCAGGGAATCACTGGTCTAGAAGGAGGCAGCAGGGAGAGTTAAAGTGATGGTTGCAAAGCATCATTCGTATTTCCTTGGTTCTGTCATTTTGAGCCAGTGGCAAGACAGACCTGGGTGCAGAGCAAAGCTGCTCTCCTCCTGGCACCTCGGAAGAAGGGAGACAGAGGGGGAGTCATGGAGGGGGAGAAGAAGTAGAGTGAGATGGAGGAAGGAGAGAGAAAAGAAAAAATCCCAATGTCCTCTTCAAGAGCATGCCCTAGGTGACCTAACATACTCCCATTAGGCCCTGCTTTCAGCAGCCTGACTAAGTCCCAATAGTACCATCAGCTGGGGACCAAGCCTTTGACACACAAGCCTCAGGGGGACATAGGAAACATTTGAAGTCCAAACCATACAGATTGAAGCACACGAGACACATTTAAGGAAAAGCATAGAATAAGGGAGTAGTATGGCCAGAAAGGCAACTGGGGGGTCATGGGGGGCTTACAACTCATTTTACAGAATTTGACTTTTGCTTTGAGTGACATAGAACTCTAGCATAATACTGAGAAAGTTGTAATCTGGTTTGTGCTTTCAAAGGATCATTTGACCCGCTGTGATGAGCATAAATGGAGGAGGGTACAAGGCTAGTTATAGTATACTTTAATCCTTAGAAGAGATGACAGTAGCCATATGATAATGAGTACAGTGATCATATTTGATAGAGTAGTAACTTTAATTTCTTCTTTTGCATTTTTATTTTTTGTATATTTCTCAAGTTATAGCATAGAATGTATTTTAAAAATTGTGCTTGTAAGTCATTGTCAAACTCAGCATGCATTATTTTAATAATATTGATGCTATATGAGGTAGCTTACCCTGGCAAGTCCATAAAATCCTCTAATGTAGTTGAATTATATTTCTGATTATCTGCAAAGTTTCAGCTATTTAGATTTTTTTAGGAGATAACTTATTCTAGTTCTAACCCTACATTCTAGAACACATCTCTATTATGAAGTAGGCCTAGAGATAGAAGCACAGCCTCTCAGGCACATTCCAGACCCTCGAATTCCAACAGAGAGGGCAGGATATTGAGACCTTCATGCATTCAGGATCCATGCAATGGGGTAATGAGATCCTGTACACTTTTTCCTGCCAGTGAATATGAAATGAAGATCCAGGAGTCTCTACACCTACAGGAATAAGAAGGAAATTTGAGCAGCTCAAGAGTGGTGGTGAGTTCTTGAAAACACATTTGGTTTTATGGTTGTTTTAAGGTCCTTTTGTTACACAGGGTTGTGTGTGTGTGTGTGTGTGTGCGTGCGTGATTTTTTCTTGAATACTGCATACTGAAGTTTTGTTGGCCTGAATATCCTACATCTAAACAATGTCAGTGAGTAATATTTTCTTCATATCTCTTATGATTAAGATATTAGTGGCCATTAAATAAACAAAAAGCAGATTATTCCCACATGTATAGCCAGTTGTTCACATGTGCATGTTCTGCATATGTGACTCAACCAAAGATGGGTGGAAAATATTTTTTAAAAATTATTTTAGCGCAGTCATGTACACACCTATTCTTACTGTTTTCCCTAGACAATGGTAAAACAAGTATTTATATAACATGTACATTGTACTAGTTATGATGGACAATATATAGGTGACTTAAAGTATAGGTTGTATACAAATACTATGCCACTTTATAAAAGGACCTTGAGCATTTGTGGATTTGGGGGTCCCTGTTAGTTATTTTTTTCTCATTGCTGAGACAAAATACCCAATGCCCAAAAGTAAGATAAGAAAGATTTACTTAGCTCACAGTTGTAGCAGTTTCAATCTATAATCTGCTAGGTCCAAGGCAGGGTAGTGTGATACAGGGCAACAGTTCATGGTGGTAGAAGACAGCAAAAGCAACAAGAGCAAAAAGGGAGGAAACAGCAAGAAGACTCTTTCCGTTCCTTACACGGTAGACTACCCACCGTAGAGTGGGTGTAACACTCACACCCATAATCCCAGCATTGGACCATGGATCAGTCACAAACTCTAGAAGCCTGCCCCCAGGACTGCATGAGGCTTTGGGGGGACATCCAGACACAGACCAAAACAGGGCCCTCAAAGCCATTCCCCATAGATACCCAGGGAAGATGTTTTTGTAAGGCATGTAAAGGAAAAGTTTAAATCCTATGCATTCTGCAGGAGTATACAATGAGAACTGATTTATATGTGTAATGATAATACTTAAGGCAGGAAGAAATCCTGAAGGAAATTCAGAGTCACCCATAGTTCTATAATTTTCAGCATTGATTTAGTACTCCCTATAAATCTTTGTTTATTAGCAAGCCATATAATTCTTGGATAAAAGAAATGTTAACTAGAACACCTCCTAATTTTGAGGATGAGAACTTTTGATTATTTCCTTAAATACATGAATACTTTATTTAGATGTACTGAGATCATTTTTTTTTCAGTACTGGGGATTGAGTACAAGGGCTCTCACATTCTAGGTAAGCTCTCAACCACTGAGCTATGTCCATGACCATTTTTATACTTTATATTTTTAAATTTTTGAGGCAGAGTCTCTTGCTAAGTTGCTCAAGGTGGGCTGGATTTTGCAATGCTCCTGCCCTAGACTCCCAGGTAGCTGAGAGGGTAGATGTCTATCACCACATCTGACTTGTTTTTTCTACTTGATCTTCTATAACTGTATCTATTCTCAATCTGTCTTGAAATTTCAAGCAAGTATTTTTTAAATGGACATTGGATATAAAAAATTCAAGATACACTCACCTATTGGTAAGGATGCTATATGACATTAAACTTGGAGAGCATTTTGTTTAAATCTGAAAAGCAACAAGAATGCATATAGGTTCAAAAGATTTAGAGTCATTGTAATTACAATTTATTGATAACACAAATTACAGCTTGTATCAAAAGAAATGGGTACACAGATGTATATTCTGAATAGTTACAGAATCTTAATGGCATGCCTTAAGGTATTATTTAGGAGCACAATTACATGGCTTAAAATGCATGTAGAGAAAAGAAACCTCCACTTGTCAACATTGTTTCTGAGATTGAATTTAAGGCTTTAGCTTTCTCCATTTTAAAAAAAATGTATATTATGAATGTACGTGGTGTTAGAAATAAACTTAGTTGTTCAGAAATGATGATATCGTATACTGATTCATTGACATTGTTTTTCAAATAATAATTACTATTTTAAAATCTTCTTACTTTTCAAAAGCTGCATTCTTAAGCACTAAGCACCTCTTCCCAGTGATTGTGTTCTTTGAGATATCACTGGTGATTTGATAAGGAGCTATTTGTTCAACTGGGATCTGTGGTGCATTCTTAACTCTTTATAAACTTAAATGCCAATCACAGGGCTGGATGTAATTATGCTGTGGTGATTTCTTTGAACTTTAAAGGCTGATGGATAGCCTCAAGTATTTAAATAACTGCTTGAACTTTCATAATTGCTACAAACTGTCTGTAATAATTTCACTTTGCCTACTAAACCACCTGAGCAGCTTTATCTTAGATTTATGTACTTGATAGTGTTCAGTGGTACATGATATTCTCATGAGTCTTTGTATTACTGAATTGCATTAAGATAATGATTTCAAGTTACATTTTAAAGCTGTATATCATCTTCATACATGAAAACATTGAAATACATGTTTTTATGGCAGATAAATAAATTTAATAGGTTATATAAGATTTTATTAGTCTTTTCTAAGCATTCTAAATCTTATATGAATCCAAATGTTTTCCTATTTTTCATATTAATATTTACATGAATATATGCTTACTTTTCAATTAATTCTAAAATATCCATGTGGAATTTATGAAAATTCTATCAAGTGATTTAACATTTGTTATAATAAGCAATTGTTTGAGGACTTATTTTCATTGTAGGTTTTATTGATTTTCTACATTAAAATAATTTAAATATGTCTGAGGAAGAGTTGGTTCACAGATTGTTTTAAAAATAAATTTATACAGAGTTCACTAAATACTAACTTGAACCATGATTACTGTAATAGAAATTGTTATAACAGAAATTGCAGAAGTGAAAAGAATATTAATAGAGAAAACAATTTTTAAAATTTATCATTGAAAACTTTAACTAGATATTAGTGAGCCTGAAATTTTACCTTGCAAAATTAGGCACATTATAAAAGTTCTGTGAGTAGCTGTTTTCTTATCTACAAATGAGAAATAATTATAAAGATGTTTTGTCAAATACGCAATACTTCTTGATATATCATGAATTCTCAATAAGCACTGTCTCATTTTTATTCTTGTGGAAGAAATGTCTCATTACTTTTTAAATTCTGTTTGATTATAAGCTATATTATGACCCAAAGTTAGATTTAGATGATCATGAACTATTTTCAAACCTAAAAGTACCCTTTCAAAACATTGAATCCTGATACTATTAATTCTATTCATAAAAATGCCTGAAAGCTACTTTTTCTTTCTGAAAAGTAGCTACTTGAGAAAGTCACCATTTATTTACATACTTGAATTGTGTATGTTTGTAAATGATGATGCTCTCTAATTATTCATATAATGATACCAGTTAATATGTTTATATTTGTTATATTGTTTGATAAGTAGAGGTTTATAAAAATCATCTAAATCAATAGGTATTATTAAATATGTTGTTAAACTTATCATTCCCAGATTATAAACCTATATATCATATGGTTTTTTTGGAAAATTTTCAATTGAAAATGATTTTGTACATAAGTATGTTTCTTCTTCTAGTGTTAGCAGCTGATAAACCATAGTACTTTATGATGGATCACAAAGAAATTACCATATTGTTGCTTTCATTTGAGTATTTAGATTATAAAATGGAGTTTCCAGATCAATCAAAGTGTTTCATATTATTAAGATTTGGGCTGGGCACATAGTTCAGCAGCACAGTGCCTGCCTGGTTTGATTCCCAATACCAACAACCCCGCAAAACTGCCACCATATTGATTTACTTATAGTGTGGCATAGAATAAGAGTCAGACCTCTGTTATTTCAATGACAATTTCTGCAATGTTTTTGAAGAATTAAACAGTCATTATTTCATCTCTTTCAGTCAATTTCAAATATTAGAAACTTTGTGGTGGAAATTTAGTAGATGTTGATAATACTTCTGTTAAAAGCATAGCTATGGAGGCTGAGACAGGAAAACCTCAAATTTGAGCCCAGCCTGTGCAACTAAGAGACTTAGCTAGACTCTGTGTCAAAATTAAAAACAAATGAATAAATAAATTCAAATAATCAGGGCTAAGGTGTGGCTCAGTGTGTACCTTGAGTGGACTTCTCAGTACCTCCCCTCCAAAGAAAGCAGTAAGGCTCATGTTTTACCAAAAGAAATTCTTGAAATGAACCAGAGTATAAGAAACATCTTATAATATTTTGCTAAGACATAATAGATAACTTTCATCACCAACAAGAATGTTTTTTGGAAGGGGTAAATGCTTTGAGTTTTGCATGTTTATATATTTTGAACTTTCAAACGCAGATACTTTTTATTTCATGAGACAATGTTTTAAAAACTTCCATTTAAATTATTCTCTGAGCTTTAGCAATAATTATAGGTTCATACTGAGCAACTCATCAAATATTGGGCAGAATACAACAGAAATTATAGCAAGAGAGTCTCTGAGTTTAGAACTGAGGCCAAAACTGAATTCAAAGCCAACCATTTTTATTTTGGGTTTATATGATAGAAGCTGGATATGCACATGTGTTCATCATACTTATTCATTTATTTTCTACAAATTTAAAAATCTATATAGGCAACCTGTGACTATGAAAACTGACACTCATTTAAATTTTGTGCTTCCCATTCTTTGGAAAGATATCTGTTTAGAGACACAGAAAGTAAGCATTCCATTTCTCCTAATAAATTAATAATGAAAGCAGTGATCGCTTTGTGCATTGTAAATCATAGACTTAGGCGAGTTATTTAGTGCCTTAAATACTCAGGAAATTTTACTAGTTGACAACAATTGATAATGCATGCTAACTGCATTCTCCATCCCACATCTGAAATAAAAGAAGAATATCAGGAATAGGCTAATTCTGGTTTCCTTTAGAATATCATATTTTAATTTCTTTTATGTTTCTTTAATCTTTTCAGCAGTGCTGAAGACTTGGAAGATGCTGATTAAAGCATTTCCTCTGATTAATTATATTTTGGCTTTCAACTGTTGATTTTATTTAAAAATCAAGCACACACACATTGTCTGGATTATAGGAGCATCTGCTCTTCCCATTCTCTGCAAATATTTATATAAATCTAACTGCCACCCTGTGCTGTCCAAGTTCTCACTGCCTGGCTAATACTGATTGCATCTTCTCATTAAGCCCATCTTCAGGATATGTAGACATAAATAAAACAGAGGAACAGTTCACATTTCAGGAATATTTGGGTACATGGCTTGCCATTTAACTTGTGCTCTTAAATTCTCAGAATTCATTCTGAAAACAGAGTTTCCATTGATTTTGAGTTAATTATGCATCCAATTATTATTAACCTAGAAACTATTTTGGATAAAATAACTAGACTCATATCAAGAGAATAAAATTGAAATAAAAATTTAGAATTTATTTGAAAGTTTAAAGATAACACTTTCATGTTGAATATATACTGCATTTGTTTTTTCTTCATCTTAAGTATTTTTCCCTTTTAAAAATGTATACATGGGCTAAAACAGAAGAGCCTCTCCACAGGGATGGAATGCTAATCCTTTATCTAAAAATCGTCCTTCACCTGGGTTTCCATAACTAATTACATCTTTCTTAGAAGGGCAGTACTTTAATCTGGGACCTAAGGTTTATTTCATGCTCTGATACAGAATGAGAGCCATCTATTTAACTTCATTTTACAAATTGTCCTTTGACCATGTAGTTTCTGTGGACAGAATGATTTTTTTGATAGTACATTTTTAGGACGGAGAATTTCTGTTCTCTCAGCTTTATGTAATTATGTTCAAAGGGGCTTGAATTAAAATGGAACAGATGTGTCCATCTTTAATTATGGTATAACAAATTGTGTTACTGTAAGGCTTTATTAAGTGAAACGCTCATCTTTATGTAATAATGAGTCAGACAGTTTCAAAACGGAATCAGTGAGCACAGAGTACTGCCTGGTCCACTTTGACTTCAAAGGACAGTGAAAACTCAGATGGGCACATAAAGCCAGGACAAACTATGGAAAATATATATCTTTGTTTTTTATTCAAAGTGAAATAATCACCAGAACCATGTGATGAATCTTAATGTTATCTAAATAAGACAGAAAAGGTAACATGTGATGTCACACACATATCTACAAAGTAATGAGAGCATTCAACTCCCTGGGTTGGACTATACACCATTTTAGGTTTTCCCTAAAACCCTTCTGTATTCTTTGTTTAAAGACTTGTATATGAGTGGCCAAGAAAAGCCTTTCCACACCACATTCAAGTCAGTGTAACAACTTCTTAGACCTGAGGCGCTGTTGTTTCCATAACCACAAAGTAGCAAGTAGAAGAGGAATAGGTAGAAATCTTGTGTTGTGAGCCCCACCCCCTCGTTTCCATTTCTGTCTGTATCACATCCGTTGCTGCTCCTGGACATCTTCACTGTTTTATGCTTCTTTTCTATTTTCCAAACAGAATCTGTCACCAATTATTATTTTATACTTGTGTCTTTATCTTGATAGACTTTCACTTTCATGTATATTAGGACCCTCTCTTCCCACAGTCCTGGCTCCCTCACTGCTACCTTTCTACCCAATTATTGCATCAGTTTTTAACAAGTATACATCTCTCTCTCCTTTCCATTGTTTTCTTCAAATCACTGCCAGTCTAATATAAGAACTTTTTTTTCAGTTTGATGCATCACCTCTTGAAGACTTTGTAATAGATGTGCTATACAAAGGGATAACTTTTGATATGGTTTTCAAGATCAGCCATAATCTCTAAGCAACTCCTCACTACTCAAGCCGGTGAAACAATCTTCCTTTCATACTTTCACTTCAGCAATTAAATCCAGCTTCCTCTGGGATGCATTGTTCACTGAGCTCCACTGCAAGACCTTTATCTTCACCTCACACTCTTCCTGCTTAGGCAGGTATCCCTCCATTTATCATGAACCCTTTCCCTTCCTCGTCTCTCTTCTCCCCTCTGTCTTCCTTCCTTATCTTCCTCCCTTCTTCTTTCTCTTCCTCTTCTCTGTTGAGACAAGGTCTTACTATGTAAGTGCAGCCTGGCCTTAAACTCATTGTATAACCTAGCCTGATTTTGAACGCAACAATGATCCTCCTGCCTCGGCCTCCTGAGTGCTGGGATTACAGGCATGCACACCACATCCGGCTCTTACTTTTTCTAGAAAGACCAGGTTCTCCATGATACATTTTTTGTTTTGTGTTCTTTTCCTTTCCACAGAGTTGTCAATTAATTTAGGTTGGAATTCTGTTTTCTGAATTGATTTGAGTCCTCATAAAGATCTTAATCTTACTGCTAATTAAAAACATATAAGGTGATCCCAATATGAGCATATTAGTTGACTAATTCATATATCTTCTTTGAAAGAGTCACTATTAGGACTATAGTATTCTTTACTGAGATGCATGGGGCAGAAAGCTGAGGTGGATAATGTAGAAATTGTGGGAAATAAAATTTTCATTTTATTGCAACATTAATAGCATTTTTGTTCTTAAGGAAAGAAATACACTAAATTAAAAAATGAAGGAAAAAGAATTTACTTTATAGAGCTGTAGTAAACACTAGATGTTGAAAGAAACCCAACAGACTATCTTCCAGCTTTCATCTTTAAGATGAATTCCAACAAAAATAAATAAAAGTAAACCATTAAGGACACATAGAATGCAGAGCTCCAGATTTCATAATAGAAGATACATCCAAAGAGGTATTGTCACTATGTTTCTTCACTATCCAGAGGTGTTTAGCTCTGGGTACTTAGGCTCATAATGAGCTCCTGGTCAGTCACTGTCCTTTACCTTCTCCTCTCCTCTTCATTAGACAAAAACATAAAGGCAGGCATAAAGGTTTATTTTCTGGGTAATCCAGCACAGCAGGCTAAGTGGTCTAGTTTGATACTTTCTCCTGCACTGAATTCTTATCTGAAGACTAGGCAAACTATTAACTTTGATAAGTTAGTAATATGACAAGAGCTAAAACAGAGTTACTTGTTGCAAATTAGAAAGCAAAGAAATATTGATCAGTGGATTCACTTGGCCCATGCAGTACATTTATAACTTGAATTATACAGTCAGTGATCTATATTTATGGGTTTTGCACCCACAGATTCAGCCAAACACAGATAGAAAATATTCCACAAATAAAAATTGTGTCACTACTGAACATATTGAGGCTTCTTTTTCTTATAATTTTCTCTAATCAATGCAGTATAACTAGAGGAACAGGATATATATATATATATATATATATATATATATATATAATATTTTTAATTTACAAAGTAGGTTTACAATGGTCTTATGCTGAGTCAAGTGTGGAGGAATGTAAAAGGACCATCTGTGTGCTGGAGAGTCAAAGTATTCAATCAAAAGTTGAAGCTCACTGCAGAATCCCATGAGAGTCTGTATCAGAAAGCTAAAAGGTCTGTCCTAGAAGACTGGAGATGAACGTTCAAAGCCATTGATGAAGACTGGAGTTCTTCTGAAGAAACAAAAGCGATACTTTCACCTTCTTTCCTTTTTTATTCCTTCCAGACTGCAATCCTACAGGTTGGTGCCACCTATCCCCAGAGTGGGGCTTTCTGCTTCAGTAAGTCCAGCATCAGAAACATCTTATACTAAACCAGTCAGTTGAGTGTTTTTTATGCAAGCTGACATCACAATGAACAATCTAGAAATGACTTAAAGTAGACGGGCAAGGGTGTGTAAATCATATACAAATACTATGCCATTTTATATATACAAGAGATTTGAGGTCTATGGATTTAATACCTTCAAGAGTCTTAGAACTTATTCTTCATGGATGCTGAGGGATGTATATATCAAGTATAAAATTTTTAATAATCTTTTAAGAAGCAGTTCAAAGAAAGAAAGCCTTATTACATGTATAGACTGGAGATAGAAGTTAAAAGTACTATAATAGGATGATAAAAGTGAATTGTTTTTTAGATAAATATATATATATTTTGTAGATCATGTAACATTCAATGTGGACATCATAACTTCAAAGATGATGTTGATTTTCTATATTCTGTTCCTGTAATTTCTAAATGATTGTGTTTACTATAGGAAATTCTGACAGAGACAATAACACAGAGCAAATCCTTATCCAGATGTAACATGGAATGGCTATAGATTTTACCTGAATTATATCACATCATACAGGATATTGTTTAATAAAAAGTTTCATTTAAAAATATATGGTGATTTCCTATATCAAATAGTATAATATATTAAAACTTTTACACCCAATACAAAGCAACATGACATCTAATATAATTTTTAATTTCTCCTATAAAATGACTAATCTAGTTTCAAAGACATTTAACATTATGTACTTCAATAAGTGCTAAATTTATTTTAAAGTGTGAATTTAAAAAATTTCATATTCTATAAAACATCATTAATTTTCCACCCATAAACAACTTCAAGCCACCAAATTTTCAGACCACATCTTCTCAACTTTTGGGTGTGTTTATGGTGTTGTTGTAGAATTTTTTTTTTTGTACTGGGATTGAACTCACAACCTTATGCTTGCCAGGCAGGTGCTGTGCCACTGAGCTGTATCCCTGGCCCTGTTATGGAAATGTTATCTTAAACCATGAGTATCCCATTTACATGCTATTAAGACATTTAATAATTCTATTAGCCCATAGTGTAATCACTTACTATATTGCTTTTAAATTCAATCTTGTAAAGGCAGTATCCAAAATATTTAACAGTTGGTATCATGCGGCCAGATTTCATAAATATTAGTAATACATGTTAATTTGTGTGGTCCCACTTTTCACTGTTCCAATCACGTTAACTCTCATAATCAGTCTAAACCTGCACACATGTAAGACTAACACCGACAAAGGCAATTTGGTATAATTTCTTCACTCCATTCCTTAAAATACTACTCAAGACAAAGGAACTAAGAAAGCACACTTTGAAGGTTGACTTTAATCTAATTCACTTTTTCTTGAGGCCCCATTTTGGGGAAAAGGAATTTATCTTATATTTGAGCATGTAGGTTACAGGAAAGCGCTGGCAACATCATGTGAGACAGGAATTTGAGATTTTTTTGTTGTTGTTGTGCTTAAAACTTAAAAGCTTATTTTGTTCTATAATTTGATGATTAGATTTTTTAAAGATTGAATTTGAAAGTGGTTTTGTACCCTAATCTAATCCTTTGATTTTGTAAGTGGAGAAGCGGTTGGGCTAAGAAGACACATGACCCTGTCAGGCTCTACAGATATTTGCAAAGAGTTCAGATAGGCACGACTCTGTGCGGACCGTTTATTGCTCTGTACTCAGCCTCTTACAGGAGTATAAAGTTATGGATAGACTCACTTATCCTAAACTTGTTTGGGAAATTTAGATGCTGGGAGCTATTCATAAACTCTGCTTCAGGATAATTTCCCCCCCAAATTTCTTGTAAGAAATCCTACACTACTTATTTTCTTAGAGAACGAGGACAAACTTTTATGTCTTTTTCTCTTGAGAACTGTCTTCTTTATTATACCTTTTTACATAGGAGAAATTCCTTAAGATTGGATGAGCTCAAACTCTTCTCCCCTCAATTCTTTCAGCTTCACGTTCTTGAAAGGCATTTGTTCATTTATCCATTCAACAAACATGCAAGTATTAAGTCAACTGTTGTTTTGCACTGACATGGTGAAAGACACAAAGGGAGCTAATGCAAAAAGAGAAAATTTGTGATAATTGTTGGAACTGTCCTCAATATTCTAATTCTTCTAAATTATGCAATAATTAAAAAGGTTTGTCTACTATTAGACACTGCCATTCGATATGAATTTGTTTCTTACTTGTCGTATTTGACTTGTCTGTGTCTGACTCTGCGGAACCTGTGTTCACCTGCAAGGAAGCACGTGTCAAGAGGGAGCCACTGTTAGCCTGAAAACCTCAGTGGCCACAATAAACACAGCTGTTCTCCAGGCTGCTGACACTGGTCAAATAGGATGAGAGTATTAAGCTACTGAGATCTTAAGGGTTCCGGGATAGTTTAACTTAGCCTATATTGACACAAAGAAAATCTTTACATTCAAGCTCCTTTAATTCAGTGGAGTAGAGATAGTAATAAAGTGTTTATATTTAAATTGAGTCTAATATAAAAGATGCTTATAGATGAGAAGACAAAAGAATATTGTGAAGTTAGATAAGAGATTAGTCTAGGTCCAAGTTGAATATTTTACTCCTCTATCTTTCCACTATATCTGCATTATTAAACTGTATAAACTTTACTTTCCATATTATATGGGAAATAATATTATTTACTTCATGGAGTCTTAGCAATAATTGGACAATCCACATGGTAAGTATTCAGTTGAAAGTAGATACTTTTATTATTTTCTAAGAGTGTATATGGTATAAGATGGATAACATTGGCCCTATACTATTTCTTTTAAATGATGACCAGGTTTCTGAAAGCTGGAGGGTTAGTAAATCGCAAAGGAAGCATTTCAAGCAGAGGCATTGGTGGCTGTGTTAGGTGAGGAGATGTTAGCAGAGAACACAAATGAACAGTGAGAAGTGAAGCTAGAAAAGTGGGCATGAACTGAAGGAAAATACACCTACCTGCAATTGCTAGGGGGGAGGGTTCCCTGATTGCAGTGGCAAGTGGTAAAGTTTTGCTATTGAATTAACATTCAATGAGCATTTCTGAAAAAAATATTATTGAAACTGCAGAATGGAAGACAGGTTAGCAGGAAGCACAAGGTGGGAAACAAATCTCTGTGAAAATGTGGGTAACATTTTCCAGCAAAGAAGGCTCAGGATAGACTATGATGGTCATAATTGAAACCACGGATGTGTGTGTGACTTCACAACAGAGATTTTTTGATGTCAGTGTTGGCAGTGGAAGTCAGGTATCACAAAGGACCCAATGTCTGCAGGAAGCAAAGTGCTCCTGGGAGAATAAAAAGGACAGAGAGAAGTAAGATAGGAACCAGAAGCTTGGCTTTCATGGATGCCAAAGCGGGGGAGGTTGTGAGCAGAGAATGATCAGCACTGTGGACATGGCAGAAATGCAAAGTAAGATACTTTCTTCAGAATGTTTATGATGCTGGGGAATCAGGACATTATTGTTGCTATGTGTGGAAGATTTTGACAGACTGCAAGGAATCAAGGAGAGAAGCTCTTGATGGTGGGAGAAAAATAGTGAGTATAAATTTTAATTCTCAGAAATTTGACTGTGTAGTAGGGAAAAACGGGTTCACAAAGTAAAGAAAAATTTTGGCTTTTTTTTTAAATGGAAAAGAGTTAAACATATTGTTGCTATGAATATCTCTCTTAGACTCAAACAAATGGAGTTCCCGTCCAACGCACCTTTAAAGGACCCTGCTGGTCTATTGGCTCCGTGTGTACCAAATCAAGGAGTCTAAATCAACGGCACTGAATAACTGTGATGGTCCTGGCTCCAATTGTTTCTGATCTTCAAAATCTCCACAGAGGAGTATCAATTCTTCCACATTACTTCTTTCTGATATGTTATTGAAATATTTTACTATTTTCCCTTATTTGACCTATGGATTATTTATGTTATATTTTAATGTTTGAGGATAGAGTTTGTTGTTTTATTGATTTCTAATTTAGGTGTTTTTTGTTTGTACCAGGAATTGACCTTTTGCTTGTCAGGCAGGCGCTTATGCCTTTGAGCTATATCTCTGGTCCTCTAATGTAATTTGTGTTCAGAACCTTTTTTTTCTTTTTTTGACACAAATGCATTTGAATTCACAAAGGCTTGTTTTATGGATAGGCTATATGGCTTGTTTTGGCAAATTGTTTGTTCCTGAAAACAGTGTGTAGTCCTGATAGTGAGTGGAGTGTTTCATAAATATTCCTGCTTACATTGGTAATTAGGTTGCTTTAGTTGTCTCATACTTAACTGATACTCCTTTACTTTTTAACCATTTTTCTTTTTTGTGTTTCGTTTTAAATATTTTCTATAATTGTACTCTGAGGTTTACTAATCTTTATTCTGTGATGTCTGATTTACCAATAATTCTATTCAATGTGTCATCTTAGTTCTGTCAATGATGTTTTCATCTCCATAAATTATAGTCTTTGAAAAAATCATCTTTCTTGTCTTTTCGAAGCTTTACAACATCATAAGAAACAATTTTTTGATCTCTGAAAATTCTAACATACTTGTTAGTTCTGGTTCAGTTTTATTGTATGAATCACTCCCTTGTGCTTTGTGTCTTTGCTTGCATCTTGGTAGGTTTTACTTACATGTTTTTAAATCTTTGATTGGATGCCTTACATTGTGAATTTGTCTTTTCCTGTCTATATACACATGTGTTTCTGTAAATATAGGAAACCTAGTTCTGGGATATATTAAGTGATTATGAGCAGTTTGACACTTTCTGGCTCTCCTTTTATGATTAGTTTCTTGAGGCTAGAGTAAATTTTTCTCATCATTGTTGTGAAATCTTGCACTGTATTCCACGTAATTACCTGTGAACCAGTGTCTTAAATCTTCCTGATGGTAGAATAACTCTTCCTGAACCTGTATTAGTGGTGGGCTTTGCTGACAATGTTTCCCCTTGGCTTTGGGCAGTTTCCTTACATACATACACTAATATTTCTTTGTCCAATATTTGAGGGATCCTTTGTGGACAGCCAAGGTGCTGTTTCTGTACAGTGCTCTCCTCTGATACTCTGTTGTGTAAATTCTAACGATACTCACCCTGTGTGTTCAGCTCTGCTTTCTCAAACCAGAGATGCTGCCAGGCCCCTCCTGACCTGGCCTTCTGATGCCAGCTCTCAAAACTCTCTGTGCCATAAGCTAAAGAATTTATAGGGCTCATTTCATGGCTCCCCATCTCTCATGGTTTCCTGCCATGTGTTGACTAGTTCCAGTATCTTCAAATCCATTTTTTAATGTATCTTTGGTCTAGATTTTTAAAGAGTGTTACTTCAGGTGGTGTGGTAAATTTGGTCACTGTTTACTCCATTTTGGCTGGAACCCAAAGGGTCTATTTTGATTTAGTACTCTTAAAATATTTAAAAATATTACACATAGACCTCAAAGGATTTGGGAAAATGTGAGAAAGTAGTATAAAAATAAGAAGGATACTTGAGATAAAAGTCTTAAGGAAGAAGGATTATGTTAAAACTTTCGCAAAAAGGAGATAATAGAGAGTATTCAAGAAATATAGTAAAAGTTTGTAATACATGCTGGAAATATTTAAAATATTGATTGTTGACATATAAAAGGTTTACTGAGAGATAGAATAATTGCCTTATATGATTTTAAATTTTTGGTTACACAAATTTCCAGAGATACATATTTTTATCATTTTTCAGTAATCTCAGTATAGAGCAGAGCAGTAGTGGGGTTAAAGTTGTCTATATCTTATAAAAAGAAAATACAGTGAAACAGATTTTAGGCTAGATATGGAAGAAATTAAAAGAAAACAACCAGTTTTGGAATAAATGAGAAAACAATAATGAGCTTTTATGTAGCACCTAGCATGTGCCACATGTAGTCCTTGCTAACTGTCCCACATTACTTCATCTTATCTTCATAACAAAAGCACTCAGTAGTTATGAGTGTCTGTTAGGTTTAACATAATCCCATTTTCCTTAGATGAGGAAATTGAGGCTTTGCCCAAGTTTATACAACTAGGAAGTGACTGATCCAGGATGTGGGTCTAAGCAGCCTGATTTAAAAGCCCACACACTTAACCACTGACTACACTGCCAATGAATTTAAAATAGAAATGGACTCAAATACACAAGTGATCTGGAAGGGTGGAAGCTATGGTCAGAAAGCAGGATATTAATGTTAAAGATGTCAGACACAGCGCAGCCTGGAGTGATGCTGGCTCTAAGATGGGTAGCTGTAGTAGATGGTAGGTGAGTACAGTTAGAGTTGAGGTAATTTAAGAATTTTTAGGTGACTTTTTTGATAATTCATATTCATAGACATTAAGATCACCCATAAAACTAAATGAGTTTTATTTTTGTATTTTTTTTTGTTCTTAGAGATGGCTTTCTGTAAGCCTTTGAAAAATTCAGAAAGTTGAGGAATCCTAAAATAAGACACCCCATTTTAATAGGAAAGATAAGTTCTCAGGCGACCTAACAATGAGTGTACCTGCTCTTTTGATGTGGCTTACTCTTGAAGTAATCCTGGGTTGTTTTTTTTTTTTAAGGCAAAGTCTTAACGTGATGGGTAATCAATTCCTGTGCAGTGACCTTTTGGCTGCTTTAGGCTGGCATTGCATGAGTGATAGAAATTCCAGCAGTTTTCAGGGATTGGGTGACCTGAAGTTTTTGCTGCAATAGAGGAATTCACTGGAATGACCATATTTTGAAGGGCCAAAGCCTGTGGAATCTCCATGTTTCTTTTCAGGATTTGTATGGTAATGTGTTGGAACATCAGCTGCCTTGTGTCATTTTAAATCAGAAAAACACTATGATTATTTTAATAAGATACTCTTTTAAGAGGGCTTAATATTGACCTCAGTTCTCTGATGGAGATTGAAGGGAAAGTGGAGCAAATTTCAGTTTAACCAAGAAGGCTATCATCATTGCTATATTGTACCCAGTAGGATGATCATGTGAAAATCAGGCCAGAAGTTACCACAATTTGACAATATTCCATTTCATTTGATTTTGTTTAGTGTGGATTTTCTGCTCTGTAGTACATTTTCCTCTATAAAAAATAGAAAGTAAATTCCCATGGTTTGAAGCAGATCTTTTGGAAGCAAATAAATAGAAGCACAAAGCTCAAATAGTTTTCAGGATTGTTTATACCCTACATCAGAAACTAAGAATTTTCTTTCTAGGTGTGTTTGCGTTAGCCTTTGATTTATTCTGGTGGAGGTCAGTGCACTTAACCGTAGTATGAATGCTAGTGGCTATCAGAGTTTTTTCACTCAAGTTCATAAGGTTAGAATGTCAATCGCCAAAAATCTCTTAGAGGAGTGGGGAGGACTTTCTAAGAAACTCTGTAAACATCTTCCTCTCAGCATTACCCAACTTTTTCAAGTGATCAGTCACGGACTAAAGACTGGTGAGGGCACTAGGACTATCTTTAGGTAAATCAGGTCCACCTCTAGATATGTCTGTGAGGGGATATTCCAAAGTCTTCACATTCCTGAGACAGAAAGCCAAAAATTTACTGCTTTTTTCACTGTTGGGGATGGAACCTGCGCAGTGTTGAACAACATGAACACCTGCTGGGCAGGTGCTGTACTGATAAACTGTCCCTTTAGCTCTCCAAATAATAATTGCTTTTGGAGGAGGAGGCGCAGGAAACTGTTGGTCAGACAGCTTATTGATTATCAGATGCAGGCTATTGTTGTTATGATTTAGTGAAGAAAAAGGATAGTGGAGAGGAATGAGGCCAGGAACTTAGGCAGAGGTTATGTTATAAAGCACTTTGTAGGATTTTGAATTTACATTCTACTCTAGTTGAAGGTAAAATACATTTTTGGAATTTTAAGCATGTGTCCACCTTTTTGTATGTATATACACATGCATGTATTGTGGAAATACTATGCTATTCTTCCTGAGGGTACAATTACAGAAACTGGTATATAATTAAAAATAGTATTTGGAAAATGATCAGAGGCCTACAAAGATGAGAAGAAATTACTATTGAACTGCTGCTACTGCATCAGGTACAAAGCACAATTTGGTGACCTATTGAAAACTAAGTGACTCAGTTTCAAGGTAAAGTCATCACTGGATAGCTAAGAAAAACTTGTAGAATCAGGAACAACACAAAAAAACTGAAATGCAAAATTATGAGATAAAATTAGTGTAAGTGCCTACATGATCAATTTTTCCAGGACATATTGTTCCATATGTGACCCCAGGAAGTTTGAAGGAAAGAGCAAGGAGAAGGAAGAATTAGGTCTGCTCATGGGAAACTAAAGTGCCTATGGTGTCTTTGCTGTGCCCTTGGTTGAGTGTGTTCTCTGGTCTACTCAGAGCTTGGGGGGCAGAAAACAGAAGCCCGGTAGGTTGTCTTGGCAGAGGGCAGATTTCTGAGATAGAAGAGCAACTGGAAATTTACTAGGGGGCCCAGAGCCATCAAAAGGGTGAGCCTCAAAATCTGAGCATAAACTCAGCTAAATTCCTTGGCAAACTCCTAAACAAAATGGGCATGGAGGAGACCACCAGGGGGCCAAGCTAAAAGGAGTAATTTAAAGCCAAGAAAACTTGGCAGTGATATCAACCTCCACAGCAGGGGAGAAACAAATTTCAGTGTGAGTCTAGACAAGTTAGTGGCTTACTAGAACCCAAATACCATAATCCTAAGAAAAAGAAAGGAGATTGCAGTGTCAAGAAAACATATTCTCTGTTATGGACTGAATGTTTGCATCATTCCCCCTAGACTCATATATTTGAAACACTAACCTTCAGTGTGGCTGTATTTTCAATAGTTTGATCCGGTTATCTGGCATCCATAGTTTATTTCCACTTTTTTTCCCCAAATGTGTTTGCCTTAAGCTTTGTTCTGTACTCACTGAAGGTTAGTGTTTGACTGAACCTTGGAGATAGTTCTTAACTTACCTTAAGGAACTAGTTATATTTAAGTGCAGTTACAAATGGGTGGGACTGACCTGATAGGATTATTTTTCTCATAAGAAGAGACTCAGAGAGTTAGTTTTTTCTTTCTCCATTCACATTTTAGGTCATGAAGAGAGCCCTTACCAGACACTTAGTCAACAACTACCATAACTTTTTTTTTTTTGGTGAAAAGTAGAATATATTTATTGAGAGAAAGCTTCTGTCTGAAGAGAGACAGAAGGGGTCCCAAGCAGGTTGCCCCACTACTGTAACTTTTGACTTCCAGTCACCAGAGGTGAGAAAATAAATCTCTATTACTTAAGGTACCCAATCTATGGCATCATGACAGCCTAATCAAATGACTGACTATAAGTTTGCAGCTAAAACTTACTCTAGCTGTAGTATAAAGTGGGAAGTATGACACATATACAGGAAGAAATCAACACAAACTGATTACAAGTGAGTCAGAATGTCAAATTAGCACTGACTTCAAAGTAGCTCTTCTCTGTATTCAATGGGTTAAAGGAAAATGTATTCAAGGATAGAAGGGAAATGTGTTATTAATGAGTGACAATAAAAGGAACTTAACAGAGAAATGTAAGCTAGAAAAGTAACCAAATAGAACTTCTAAGGTTGAAAATCACAATAACTGAAAATAAAAATGTCCTAGATTGGTTCAATGACAGATTGGAGGTGGTACAATAAGGAATCACGCAGTTAAAGATAGTTTAATAGAAGCAACCAATCCAAGCAGCATAACTAAGATAAACTAAGGAAAACATGAAAGAAGATGCCACAGTGATTAGTAGAAAATATCATGTTGTCCAACACATGTGCAATTGAAAGTAAGAAATAAAAGAAAGCAAAAGGAAACAAAAGTATTTCCAAAGATAGCAAAAAGTTTTTAAAATTTCAGAATAAAGATTAACTTAGAGTTGATACTGGATGGCCACTAATTAGAAATAGAAAAGCCATATTTACACATATCATAGTTAAAATATGGGAAAGCAAAGATAAAGAAAATGTTGCAAGCAGGAACAGAAAAAAATATACAGAAGACTATGATATGATTATAAACTGACTTTTAATCAGAAATAATAGAGGCCAGGGGCCAATAGAAAAACATTCTCAAAGTAATGAGAGAAAACCAGCAGCAGTGAAAGACCAATTTAAATTTCTATATCCAGTCAAATTCTCTCACATACATGAAATATGTCAGTAAAAACTTTTGAGAGAGTTTGTTGCACCACAAAAGAAGTCTTTCCAATTAAAAATAATGAAAGAATAAAGAGGGCCAGATATTTCAGTAATGATACAAGTAGATATTAAAAGTTTTCTCTAGCTTGCTAATTTGTTTTAAAAATTTATGACTGTTTAAGCTGAATTTATGAAGCTGTACTATTAGGTTTATCGTATACACTGTTCCATATGACAGTGTTAACATAAATGGTGGGGTGAAGTGAACTGAAACTCTACTGTTACAAGGCACCCATGTGTCACCAAAATAATGTCAATGTTTACATAGACTGAAATACTTTAAATATTACTTTTTCATCCAAGAATAACCATTTAAAATATAAAAGAATACAGCTGATAAAACAAAGAAAAATTGAGTTGTAAAGAATGTTTAATGCAAAATAATCCAAGAAAAAGGAAAAAAAATAGAATACAAATTAGACAAAGGAATGATGAGCAGAGAAATGGCAGACACAGATCTAACAATCTTGATAATTACATCTGATGTAAGTGGACTGCAACCAACAGAAATTGTTGTACTAGATGAGAAAGCAAGACTCATATATGTCTTAATTAGAAGAGATTCACTTTAAATATGTGCATTGGAAATAAAAGGAGAAAAAGTATCAAATGCAGGCAGAAAACATATGAAAGTCAGAATAGCTATAACATCAGATAAAATACACTTAACCTCACATTATTACCAGAGACAAAAGTAGATATTTCAAAATGATAAAAGTATCAATATAACTAGATGGTATAACAACCATAAATATCAATTCAGCTCATAAAAACATTTGAAGAAAGATGTAGAACTTCAAGGAATTATGGATAAACAATATATTCAAAGATTAAATTATTTCTCAATAAATGATAACATAGTTTTACAGAAATTCAGTGAAATATAGAAACATTTAAAAATACTATCAAGTAACACTGCCTAGTTAGATATTTATAAAATTCTATAACCAACCACAGAATGATATACTTTTTCAGAAGTACATAGAACATTTTACAAGTTAGGCCATATTCTGGGGAATAAGACACTTTTTTTTTCTTGAGATGGGGTCTCACTCTGTAGGTCAGACCTGGACTCACTATGTATCCCAGGCTGGCCTCAAACGTGCATTGATACTCATGCTTTAGCCTCCTGCATACCAGGATTCCAGAAGTGCACCAATATGACAGGTTTAAAACTATATTTCTAATATGAGTATTAATTAATATATCTAAAAATATTTTCTGACCATAATGGAAATAACTTAGGAATCAATAATGATGATATCTAAGAAATCCCTGAATACTTGGAAATTAACTCATAGATTTTTAATTTACCCTATGAGTTACATAAGAAATAAAACTTCAAAATGTCTTAAGTGGAATAAAATTTAAAATAGGTCAAAATTTGTGAGATGTAGCTGATTTATGTAAAATTTGTTTTATGTAGTATTTATGGAAATTTATAACAAGTGCTTTACTTGAAAAAGTAGAAAGATGATGAGTTATATAAGTTTCCAATTTAAGAGGCTGGAGAAAATAGAAATTATGTACAATATAAATAAAACAAAAGCAGTGTAAGGGTAGAAATTATTTAAATAAAAATATAAACATAAATGAAATAAATTCATAAAACCAAAAATTGATTCTTTTTTTATAAATGGTTGACATCCGTCCATTGCTTTCTCTTTTTTTCACATTTTTTTATTTTAAAGAAAATAAAACAAAAGAGAGCAGAACAAAGCAAATTGGAACAGAACAATGCAAACAACACAACACTTCACAACAAGACAACGGATATTAACAGTAGCTACCGTAATTTCTCTTTTCTTTGAAATAGTTGAGCATATCTTCACACAGAATAATATCAAACAAAAAAATAGTATAAAACTGTTCAAGAGAATGAAAGTATTATAAGACATTCAAAACCAAATAACAGAAAATTAACAATAGCTACTATAATATCTCATTTTCCTTAAAAATTTTGTTGATACTATCACACATATTAAAATCTAATAAGACACAACAGGATAGAACCAATGGAAACAGAAGAACAAAAGCATGGTAGGACTTCAAAGCAAGATGACATTAAATCAACAATGGCTGCCATAATGTCCTGTTTTCTTCAAAGTAGCTATTCATATCATCACACATAATAAAATCAAACAAAACAGAATAAAACCATTCCATCCAATGAATGAAAACATTATAAGTCTTCCAAGCAATATAATGGGAAACCATGACTACCATAAAATCTTACATACTCTTACCATTTCTTACACAAGAGAGAGTATTTGGTATTTACACATGTGAGTTTGATTTATTTCATTTATGAGTATGGTTTCAAGTTGCATCCATTTATTTATAAATATCTTAACATGGTCATTCTTTATAGCTGAGTAGTACTCCATTGTATAAAAATACCACATCTTTTTTATCCATTCCTCAGTTGATGGGCACTTAGGTTGTTTCCAAGATCTGGCTGTTACAAATTGTGTTGCTATAAATGTGGGTGCACATATATCACTGTAGTATGATATTTTCAGTTCTTCTGGGAATATGCCCAGAAGTGGAATAGCTGGGTCAAGTGGGACCTCCAAGCCTAGCTTTTTGAGGAATCTCCAGACTGACCTCCACAGTGGTTGCACCAGTCTACACTCCCACCAACAGTGCAGAAGAGTTCCTTTTTCCCCCGCAGCTTCTCCAGCATTTGTTAGTAGTTTTCTTTATCCTGGCCTTTCTTTCTGGAGTGACGTGGAATCTCAGTGTGGTTTTAATTTGCATTTCTCTAATGACTAATGATTCTGAACATTTTTTTCATGTATTTATTTGCCATTTATATTTTTTCATTTGAGGACTGTGTACTCACCTCAGATGCTCATTTTTGGCTGGGGTCTTTGAATTCGGGGTCTGATTTTTTTTAATTCTTTGTATGTTCTGGATAAAGTCCTTTATTTGAGAGACAGTTCACTAGCATTTTTTCCCAATTTGTGGGGTTTTTTTCACTATGCTGGTGATTTTTTTTTAACATGCAGAAACTCTTTAATAAGATGTGATCCCAGTTATTGACTCTGGGAAGTATTTCCTGTGTGGTTTGATTCTTGTTCATGAATTCTCTACCTACCCCTATGACTTCAGGATTTCTACCTACTTTGTCTTCCAACAGATTTAGTGTTTCTGTTTTAATATTTAGATCTTTGATCCATTTAGACTTTAATTTAGTACATGGTGATAGGCATGGATCTAGTTTTAATTTTTGGCATATGAAGAGCCAATTTTTCCAGCACCATTTATTAAAGAGACTATCTTTCTTCCAGTGACTATGTTTGGTTCCTTTATCAGATAAGGTGCCTGAGTATGTTTGTAGTTGTGGTTATATCTTCTAATCTATTCCATTGATCTTATCTGATTTTATTCCAGTACTATGTTAATTTTATTACAGTAGCTTTGTAGTATAACTTCAAGTCAGGTATTGTGATTCCTCCTGCCTTGCCTTTGATGCTTAGAATTGCCTTTGCTATTTTAGGTCTCTTCTGGTTCCAGATAAATTTTAGCAGTGATTTCTCTAGATCTATGAGGTATGTTGGTGGTATTTTGATTGGGATTGCATTGACTCTGTGTAACAATTTTGGGAGAATGGCCATTTTCATAATATTTATTCTTCCTGCCCAAGAACAAGGGATGTCTTTCCATTTTCTGAGGTCCCCTTCGATTTCTTTTTCAGGGTATTATAATTTTCCCTGAACAGATCTTTTACTTCTTTTGTTAGATTGATTCCTAAGTATTTCAGTTTTTTTGGATGTTATTGTGAAGTGTGTGGCTTCCCTTATTTCTCTCTCAGTGATTTTGTTGTTAGTGTATAGGAATGATACTGACTTTTGAGTGCTGACTTTGTATTGAACTACATTACTGTATTTATTTATTATATCTATGAGTCTTTCAATGGAGTTTTAGGGGTCTTCTATGTAGAGTATCATGTAATCTGCAAATAATGATAATTTAAATTCCTCTTTTCCTATCTTTACTCCTTTTATTTCTTTCTGTTGTCTAATTGTGCTGGCTAGTATTTCCAGCACTGTGTTAAATAGGAGTGGTGATAATGGACATACTTGTCTTGTTCCTGATTTTAGGGTAAAAGTTTTCAGTTTTTGGCCATTTAATAAGATGCTGGCTGTTGGTTTGTCATAGATGGCCTATACTGAGGTAAAGACCATCTATTACAATTCTCTGTAAGGTTCTTATCATGAATAAGTGTTGGACCTCATCAAAAGCTTTTTCTGCATCTATAGAAATGATCATGTGATTCTTACTTTTGGTTCTATTGATATGGTGGATTACATTTATTGATTTATGTATGTTGAACCATCCCTGCATTCCTGGGATGAATCCTACTTGGTAGTGGTGTATAATCTTCTTGATGATTTGCTGCATCCTGATTGCCAATATTTTATTGAGAATTTTTGCATCTATGTTCATTAGAGAGATTGGCTTGTAGTTCTCTTTTTTAGTTGGGTCTATCTCAGGTTTTGGTACTACAGTAACATTTGCTTCCAGGAATGAGTTGGGAAGAATTGGTTCCCTCAGTTTCATTGAGGAGTTTGAGGAGTGTTACTATTAAGTGTTCTTTGAATTTCTTTTAGAATTCCTCAGTGAACCTGTCTGGGTCTGGGCTCTTCCTTGTTGGTAAGGATTTAATTACATTTTCAATTTCATTAATAGAAATTGGGTTATTCAGCAGTTTTACATATTCTTGACCCAGCTTTGATATTTCATATGTTTCTAGGAATCTGTCAATTTCTTCTGTG
>PVJX010020576.1:0-33155 GCA_004027295.1 Dolichotis patagonum | reverse complement strand
ATAAGAATGCTTTCCCACATTGCTCGCACACATAGGGTTTCTCACCAATGTGAGTTCTTTATGTACCCAAAGTTTACTGGAACTCCTGAAGCCTTTCCCACATTGCTATACACACACAATGTTTATCTGCAAAGTGAATTCTTCCAAGTTTTTAAAGTGTACTGAAAGAAGAAAAGATTTTCAAGTATGTTATGCATAAATAAGTTTCCTCCCTTGTATGAATCTTCCTGTGATTTACAAAGGAACTAGAATATGTGAAAGCTTTCCCACACTGCTTACATTCATAGGGTTTCTCTCCACTATATTACCTTTCAAGCTTCTAAAAGCATTTGGGATGTGTAGGACATTCCATGTCCCTTAGGTTTACATAGGCTTCTCTCTATTATCCTGGTTCTTATCCAGTTTGTGTCCACAGTGAGCTCCTGAACAACACAGTTTTGGATGAACAGCCAGTGAGTACTTCTCCACATATTTGGCTTTCATATCATTGTAGTTCAATTTTCTTGTTTAAAGAATGATCTGGAGTCTGCACATCTGGAGAGCAGATTTGTCTGCATTAACTACCTCTTCCTTCTTTATATCATTCCCAATGATATAGCTTCATAGATTTCTGCCAGGATTTTATACCAGTCTTCAATGGTCTGATATCCCCCTTTGTGTCCTATGGAGGTCAGGTTCCTGAAAGTTTCCTGCATCACAGCTCTGTAGAGACTCTTCTGGGATGGAACCAACAAAGCCTGCTACTCCCAGGTGAAGTTCATTCACTGCCACATCCTCAAAAGTCACTGATTCCATTTCTGAGGGGGCTTCCAGGGCTTCCCATAGCAGGAGACAATGCATCAGAGAGGAAGTTACCTGTAGTCTTCTAGACTTTTCTTCCAGAAAAGGCCACTTGCAATTTTTTTTTTTGTTTTTTGGTACCAGGGATCAAACTCATAACTTTGTGTTTGCCAAGCAGGTACTTACGCCTGTGAGCTAAACCCAACGCAACTTGCAAATTTCTGTGAAACATAAAAATATCTTGATTTGTAAGAAGGTCTACAATTAAAGAAATATACAGTGTTTAAGCACCATGAGAGCATAAGGCAAGAGGACAGAGAGGTCAAACCCACACTGGGCAACGTAGTAACTTAGCCCCTGTGTTATGGATTAGATATAAAATACCCCTCCGTCTCATATATTCAAAATTGGGGTTTTTGGAAGGTAACTGGGTCACAGGAGTTCTATATTCATAAGTGGATTAACCCATTGATGAGTTCATCGCTGAATGAGCTTTCAGGAGGTGGGACCTAATTGGAGGTGGTCAGTGGGGCTGTAATTTGGAAAGGTATATTCTTGTTTTGAATTCTTCCCTTCTTTATCTGCCTCCTACTAACACAAGGTGAACAGCTTTCTTTCACCACACCCATTTGTCATATTGTTTCTCCCCTGAAGTCAATCAACCATAGACTGAATCCTCTGAAAACTATGAGTCAAAATAAATCCTTATCCTTTAAGATGCATTGACTTTATCCCAACAACGGGAAAGTGTTTAAACATCTCATACCAAAATTAAAATATAAAAAACAAATAAGAGCTGGGTATGTAGTTCAGTGAGAAGGCTTTGGTTCAACCTTCAATGCTGAAAAGAAAAGACAAAAAATAAAACAAAAGTTGCATTTAAAAATTTTATGTTTTGATGAATTGGCCACTTTATAATAAGGGACTGTCTCTTTTTAAATTTCTAATAAGATCTCTAATTTTAGAATTTTCTTTGTATAATATTAACAAAGGTACTCTAAATTTCTTATGATTAGTGTTTGCATGTCTGTTCTAATCCTTTTAAACCATATATTTTTATATTTACTTTTATTTTAGACAGTAGATAGTTACATCTTGCTCACTTTCATCCACTTAATTCCTGCCTTTTATATAAGGTCTCTAGACCATTTGTACTTAATGTAGCTTATCAGTATTATTAGCTCCAGTGTACCATTTAGTTCTTTTATGTCTATCTCATGACCTGTGTAGTTGTCTTAATCCATTAGGGCTGTTATAAAGGAATAGACTGAATGGCTAAAATTAACAAAGTTTTCAGGATTCTGGAACTTCCAAGGTAAAGGCACCAGAAGTTTCACTAACTAGTGAGGTCCTCTCTGTGGTTCATAGAGAGCTATCTTCTATCTTTGTCCTTACATAGGACAAAAGCTCTCTGTGGTCTCTTTATAGTTATTCCATTCATGATGAAGTCCTTTTTAATCACTTTAATCACCTCCCAAAGACTCCACTACCAAATACTTAACATTGAGGATTACTCTGAACATAGACTGGGACACAAATACTACTTCTATACCCTGCCTCTTATCAGTCAGCTCTTCACTGCCAAGGCAAACTACCTGAGAAAAACAAAGGAAAGGCTTATTTTGGCTCATGATATTAAGACATTATAGTCCAAGATCAGGTGGCTGCACTGCATTTAGGTTTGTGGGAAGGTGGAAGCATCACAACAGAAGGAATGGTAAAGGAAAAGTGCTCACCTCATGGTGGTCAAGAAATACAGAGAAAGCCAGAGATGGGAACAGGGACAAAATATACCCTTCAAAGACATGCCCGCAGTGATCTACTTGCTCCAGTTAGGCCCCACTCCTGTTAGCCCAGTCAGTTAAGGACTTATCAGTGGGTTAATCCACTGCACCATCTGTGAGTACTCTCTTAAATTTTGCCTGCACTTCCTCTATTTCTTTGTGACAGTTAAGACTTAACTTAAAATGTGAAGTCTAAGGTCAAGACTTCAAAACAATCAACTATCCTGTTGTAGACTTTCCTGGAGTACAATCCTTGCTTTACTTCTTAAGGAAATTAGCCACAAATGTACACAGCAAACATAATAATTTTTGAGAAATAGCTCACTGAATATGCCTGATGAATTATGCATAATTTCCTCACAGTGCTTCTTTTAAAAACCTAAACTAAACTTTCTCAAATAGAGAAGAAAATGAAAACACCTTGTCTTTACAAAAAACATATGAGGACTTACACTGATCTTTATTCCACCAAACCACATACCAACTCATCAAAGAAAAGTATTCAAAAAGTCTGATTAATACTAAGCACTGTAATAATTTGTAAGATTTAATGAAAATACAAGACAGTTCTTATACACTGAAGTTTGGTTTCATAGGAAAAAAAATGAACTCTTTTATCCTAAAATTCTGGCATGTTTAAGAAAGAAAATTGAGGGCCAGGTGTTACAGATTAAAAACTGATGGTCAACTTAAATTAAATAACCATGGTGCTGAGCGTAGATGTTTCATCTGAGGAAAGCTGCCAGCATAAATGGAGATGTGGAGAAGGAGAACAAAGGCGTTGAGGCATTGTGGGTTCTCCTACGTGTTGCTGTTTGAGTCGTTGGTTCTTCTGGAGAAGCTCTGGTCTTTACATCGAGCATTGCTCCCTGGCTCCAGAGGGGAAGACGTGTGCCGCTTAATCTCCAGGATGAACTTGTCACACTGGCTTCCTGGCATGTACTTGACTGTGCTTATCATCGGGGGAGCTCAGAGTCTCTGTGTCACTGAGGATGGCTGTGGTACTTTTCAGGGCAGCCCAGGTCTTTGTTTTGAATATGACTTCTCAGCTCCAGCATAGAACCCTCAACCTACCAGCACAGCTCCTTCACCCTGCTGGCATAGACTTTCTACCTTCCATTGCTAACTTTTGGGCCTTCCCAGCACAGATCCATAAATGAGACTGGTGTGAGTCCTTCTTGTGGGCTCTAGACTTCCAGTTGGACCTGTGGGAGGCACTGTCATTAGCTCTGGGTCTTCATCTAGACTTATGCAGGACATTACTGTGGGATTTAGGCCCTTGGCTAAATATGCTGTTCTTTGGTATTGCGGATAGATGTCCTTTGTTTTCTTGTGTTAACTCTGGGTGACCATCATAAAAATAATATTATAAATTCCATGTCCTGATTCTAATTGTTCTCCTCACAACCCCTGACTACAACACCAGGGATATAGCTCAGTGGCACAAGTGCCTGCCCGGCAAGTGCAAGGTCCTGAGTTTAATTCTTGGTATTAAAAAAAAAAAAAGAAACTAAACTTGAAATTTCATATTTGCCAATTAGATATACAATTTTAGTCAGTTCCCCCAGATAGTTAAGATATATTGTGAAAGTGGGTTTTATAAAAAGACCCTTAGAAAGTCAAGCTTATATTTTTTCATTTGACTCTTGACTCCTGCTTATGTGTAAGCAAGATCTAGTGTCATTACTTCCTTGTAGTATAATGATCAGCAAACTAAGGAGTAGAAAGTTAAATAAATTACTGTAGGACAATTCTGATTACTACCTGGTGCAGGCACAAATCAAAGTCTTCTGACTTCTGGGGGGTGCGGTCTTTTCTGCCATAACAGAGCTAAACTGTCCACTGATCCTTTGAAAAACTTCCTGAATCCTGTATCCCTAAATATGAGTTAGAAACAGGAAAATGTCCCCACTTGGCCCATGGGAAGTTTTTAGTTTGGGACAGTCAGAGGCAAACAGGTATACAAATAATGTTGATAAAATCTAATAAAATAACTATTTGGCAATATATAATGAACTAGAGAGCAGTTCTACTCATGGCCACACAAAGATCTGTATCTAGATGTCCCCCAAAAGTCTCATACTCTTAGAGATGTGGCTTTTCAGATCATGGGTATGTGACAATGGATCATGGGTATGTGACAATGGAATAGTCCATTTATGGATTCAGAGCTAAATGTCATTTGGAAGACGAAGCCTGGTTGGAGCAGGCGGGCAACTAGGGGTGTGACCTGGAAGGGTCTTTTGTCCTCCTCCTGCCTTAATCATTTTCTCTGCTTCCTGTTGCCAGATTACAAGCTGTTGCTCCTCTGCCATGCCAGCCTCCTTGGAGCCAGGCGTTTATGGACTGAATCCTCTACAAACTGTGAGTCAAAATCAAGCTTTTCTCCTTTAATTTGTGCATGTCAGGTACTGTGTCCTGGCAATGACGAAGGTAATTAAGGCAGGGGATGAGGGAGACAAGAGTGTATTTTGAAGTAAAAGCTGAAAAGTATCTGAATATTTGCCAACTAAAATGAAATAACTGTCATGTTTTTCTTTGGGAAAAAATAACTGTAATTTCAGTTAAGTTTTAGATAGTACACCATCCTGTAAGAAAATTAATTCCAAATAAATACAACCAAAAAATAAAACTTGGAAAAGTAAATTAACTTGCTCATGTTTCAGAGTTAGTGATACTACAACACCACAGATTTCTCTGAAATATTTTCCTTGTTACTCTGAACATACTTTTTGTTTAAAAAATTCAGTTACATGTATAAGTCCTAGTTTTAACTACCTTTTAGTCCTACAAGGCTCACAATGGTAACTTGTTTAAGTCGGGGAGGCATGGAATATGTTTTATACTGGTAGTGAGCTGAGGCCAAACCATTTCCCCAGAATTTGCCTACTCTTTTTTAATGTTTGTGAACTTGGGTTTGTTTACGAATTTGGTCGGTTTTATTGTGATGGGTCTCAAACTGGAACATGTATTAATATGCTACAGAATAAAACAGTACATTTTTTGAAACAAAAGTTTCCTTTCTCACTGATAAGTTGAAGGACGACACGAGATGAAATGGGTCTGTCTAGAAAAACTCAAGGATGAGTATAGAAGTACTATAACACTTCTATACTTTGCATATGAAATGTTCCCTAAAAGCCAAAGCAGTGCTGCTGCTGCTGCAGCAGTGTGTGTGTGTGTGTGTGTGTGCGTGCGTGTGTAGGGAGTGACAGAACAATTAATAGATGGCCAAGCAGGAAGTCTTCAAGTCACAGACCTGGGCCTTTGAAGGGGGGGACAGTGGAATGCAAACCCTCCCTATTCTCATCTAGCCAGGTGAGCAGTTCCATTGCATCACATGCTCTTGCTGTTTTGTCTCCACAGGCCCAGAGGAATGAGGCCAACCAACCAGACATTTGAATCTCTAGTACTAGGAGCCAAAATGACCCTTTTCTTGTTATAAATTGATTATCTCAGGTATTTGTTATAGAAAATGAATGCTAATACAAGTATTTAGTTTAATGTAGTTGTTTGATAAGAATATACATGAAAATTCATATACTTTACAAATAACGTATTACACTAGAAACAAAATACATAAACCTATTCTTTCACAGGTCTTTCTTTTCTTTTCTTTTCTTTTGCCATTTTGCTAGAAATCCTTATGTGTCTTCATTCTTCTTAGCTCCTAGAGATTAAGGTAGTGAAAAGAAATGCTCTACTGAGTTCAGGAGAATTCTAAACCCTGTCCATTTTAAGAGAATTCTAAACATTATCAATTTTAAGAACTTTAATAAAAATACAGAAAGAATCAGATACTTTGAATTTGTCTTTCTATCCAATGCATTAGGGATGTTTTATCCTTTCATCTTGGGCAACAACCTTAATCTAACATGGGTTGAGTCATTCCCAATCTCAGAACCCCAAGAGTCACGAATGCCTTGAGGACAAAAAATACACAGGCAGCGAGTACATTTTTCCTCCTCTTTTCCTAACAGCAGTACCCACACTATACATCTCAGTCTTTTGAGTTAGAAGAGAAAAGAGGACTGAATGATATTGAGGAAAATGCATTGACTCCTTTCAACATCTCACACAGCAGTACTGAGAACAGTTCATTAGAAGTTTTTTTCAAAAGAATCATAAAACTCACAGCCAGTCCTAGGTTAGCCATTTTGGGAGCAGTGCATGTGTATGTTGATGTAGGATGGAAGAGATTTTTTTTATCGAGGTTATACTGCTGCTACAAGCCACAAGTAACTCCACAACTGCATTCCAGTTTTGCCAGCCTGTAGAGATGGGTCGTCTGTTGCTAAGTTGAGGCTGTCAATAATTTACATCCTACCAGTTTCTCATTTTGTGCACAAATAAGACATTGCCTAAAATTAAACTATTACACTAAAGGGCAGGAATCAGTTGCTGAGGGCTTTACCAATAACAAAACATATAGCCCTTCATCTATTCTGATAAAAAGTTATTTGTATACAATAGTTTAGAAAACAGTCTGTGTACAAATTATAAAATTTATACATAAGATTATAAAATATAACCATTTCATCTTCATCTGTTTATGTATTGTACTCATAGGACAAACTCAAAGCTATCAACCTTATCACAACTCTGCCAACACAATTGGGGAGCAATTCTGCTTACTATAAAAACAGCTGTTGCTGAGCCAAGAGACCCAGAAGTGAGAAAACGGACTGCTGAGGAGGCTGAGTAGTTTTCAGGAGTGTTTCCTGAACCTCTTCCAAGATAAACCCTCTGACCTCGTCTAGACTTGTCCTATTTTTCTTCATGCGGTATCTAAAATTTCTCCTCTGCTCTGTCCTCACAAGCTGGATACATACATGACCATATTTTCTAGCTGTTTCACATCTACAAATGCTTCCTAATTTATTTCCTGCATTTCTGCCATAAAGTTACCAGCCACTCCTCTGACTTCAGGGACATCCCAGGTATGTTTGCTTCCTTGCCGGTTATACCCATTTACTGCTCTACCTGAAAGCCTGTCCCCTTCTCAGTTCTGGGCACAAGGAAACAAGCAAATAAAAACCCTCGGATTTAACCAAGCAGCACAGTAAATATTTTTCCTTGTTTGATTATCTTTGAAAGGACATTAAAGAAGCACAGATTCCCCAAAGTCATCGTACTTCCCCATGGCCACGTTATACCTAACACCTCACAGGTGATATCTGCCACTAGCCTATGAACTCAGAGGAAAAGCTTTTTAAAAAGTGAAAAGCAAAAATGGGATAATAAATATAGTACTGAAACAAGAATTATTTCTAAAAATGTCTACTGCTACCAGCAAATCTGACAGGATACTTTTTGAATTAATGAAGAACTTTTAAAAAATATCTCAGCAGGGGACAGATGCCCTGGACAATGCAGCCTTTGTTTAATGTTAAAGAAAGCACATTAATCTGCGTAATCACTTTTAAAATTTTTTTCAAGTTTGTCTCAATGTCCTAGTTGAGTTCCCTCCCAATTTTCATAAATAGCAAGCTTTGCTCTTTAATCTTAGGTTATAAGCAGCTGTTACTGTTCAATAATTAGGCAAAATGAATGAAGGTCAGTTTCATATAAATAACCACGGAGTCTGACAGGACAAAAGTTTCAGATGTTACTGAAATATGAAGTGCTGATGACTCTATACTGTCATTTTCCTTCAGAATTCTGATCGTCTGCTTTCTAAGCCAGAGTATTAAATGCAACAGAGGTCAGCATAATCAAGTACTTCCCAGAAGCAAATATTAAAGCAAATAGGATGACTTTTTCACTGTCAGTCAGTTTTCAGTTGCACCCAATAGAGAACAAAAAGTACCCTTCTCTGAACACTAGGTCCCCATCCCTAATGATTTATAAGCTTCGCAGCTGAAATACTTTAAAAAATGGGTTTCTAGGCAATCTCAGTTTAAGGACTTCAGTGAAATTTTCATTGAGATTAATAAGAACAGCCTCTGATATATTCTCATGAGTCTTACAAGTATATAAAACTACTTACTAATTTATAAATAGTTTCAGAGTTTCAAAAGCTCTTCCTGCATAGAAAGTTAAAGGCAATTGCTGCAATGGGGCAATTCAAGATTGTTGTACAATATTTTAAAGGTGGAAATATATAATTTTGTAAACATTTACAGCCCATATCCATTATAAATACACTGCTCCACAGTTTGCTATGATTTTATTCTTCAAACCTTTCAGTATTTGAAGCTGCTAAAAGGTCAGATTTATAAAACTCACGTATTTTTCACGCATTTTGCCTTCTAAATGTATTCACCCTAAGACAGCACACAGCAAGTACTTTTTTATGTATTTGTAAAAGGAACATTCATTTTGTTAAAATATGTTTAAAGTATGTCTAGGTAAATGGTGCTATCTACTCTGAGATTAGAAAGCTTAGGAGTGATGCCTGAGTTTCTTAACGTGCTCTCCCTGGATTGAACCACTGGTGCATGACTGTCCTCTCAAGTGTGCACTGCTGGTGGTACAAAGGGATCTAATCCATTTTATTAGTCTTTTCACTAATAATATTAATGAAAAAGCCACCCAATGGGACAGTCATGCCTGTACTTTCAATGGTTAAAGCCACCAAGCAGTGAGACATATGAATCACGGGCCATCATGAAAGTGATAATACACTTTTAACAGAATGTAGTATGCAATGTCAAATTTCAAGGTTATAAAATGACTTCCAAAAACCTCCCTTATGTCCAAGTGTAATAACGCCTATTGGGTGAGAACAGTTTAAATTGTTGTAAAACCCAATTGCTACAATTAATATTTATGGATTTTCCCATACAAACAGTTCTCTATCTAGTCTTTCCCCTCTAACTCATGAATCAAATAAAAAGAAGAAGAAATACTTCTCAGCCACAAGTCATGTGTGCCATACTGAACGGATCAGGAAAGTACAATCCTCTCTTAAGAGTGGCAGCAAGTATCTTACACAATACACTCAATTGCACTTGCCAAGAACAGAAGATAGTTAAAAGTGGAGTAAAAATGGTACTAATTCCCACTTACTGTTTTCTGCCAAAATGTTAAAATCATCCTAGTGCCAAATAATTTTCTTATGCTCATAACACTTAAAAAGAGAGCTCTATCTCACTATGTTATAATAACGTATCTATTTCTAGGTACCATGTGGAATCATTTACCGGAAACCACTGCTAGTGATTTCCACACCTACGAAAATGCACTTATAAAATTCAACTGAGTTCCTAAATGAGGCTCTGTGACAGAGATTGCCAGCCTGTTGGAGCTTTCATGATAGCAAATCACCTGCTGTGGCACGTTTGCCATAGATTCAACCCCTTCTATAACAATGCGAGCCAAACTCGGATTTCCAGTATCAGCCCCAGCCATGTATTTTCCTTCCTGATTCCCACTGTCCCCTCTGCACCCTTTCTGACAGATTCCAAGCTCTTTGGACTTCATTTCCGCTGTGCTGTATCTTCTGTTGCTTAGTTGTATTAAGGTTTGATGAATCAGCATTCAACACTGTGATCTTATATTAACCTACCACATGGAATTCAAACCTTACTCTTCTTCTAATAAAAGCCTTACAGTGTTCTTTACTCATTTTTAGTGAAAAATAACTCAAAAGAAGCAAGAAACTGAAGAAAAAATTTAAAATTGTAAAACAAACGTGCTGAATCAAAATGTAAGGGTTTTGGTAAAGATGAAGGGTAGTTAAGTATATTATAAATATTACTATTTGGGTTATAAAGTGTTTATTATTACAATTAAATTTTAGCTGGGAAATTGTACAAACCAATATGAATAGAATTCAGAACTGTTTTGGCTTACTGACTTGTATACTTTCCAATACAAAGAGTGTCAAATACTATACTATACTATAGTAACTAAATCTAAAGGAGGTTGTTTCTGTACTTGAAAAAATAACCACCCAGACACTTGTGGTCTCTGAAATTGTTTACAGATGTGTGAAACTTACAAGTACATAATATAGATACAGATCATAAAGGGAATAATCTAGCACGACTTCAAGCAGAAACAAAAAATGTAATTCAAAAAGCAAAACTGGATCAAAATATCAAATAATAGACATTTTCCTTCTGTAAACTGGCAAAACTAATTTTGAATCATGCTGATACTAGGAGTGGAGCTGGAGGTTTTTCTATCCCTTATATAAATAACTTATCAAGATGTAAGAATCTTTTTTTTTTTTTTTTTTTTTTTTGGTACTGGGGATTGAACTCATGACCACACGCTTGCCAGGCAAGCGCTTATGCCGCCAAGCTAACTCCCTAGTCCAAAAATGTAAGAATCTTATACAGTAAGTCCCTGATGTACGAACATTCAGGTTGTGAACTTTCACATAGTGTCTAAGATCCACTGGTCAGATTATGAACAATCTGATTAATGAACATTCTCTCGGAATAGGACTCATTCATAACTCAGAGGCTTACTGTACTTGAATACCTTTAGATATTGCAGATTCTGACACATTTTATTAATGATAAATTTTCTACATACAAAACTGATGTGTCGCCTTAAAAATAAAATATAAGTAAATAAATAAATAAATAAATAAATAACATTGCAAAGGAAAATCCCCTGGCTTTTGCTATTTGGTACATATGTGTTTAGCAATATGTTTGGTCTTATGCCATCACCATAGATATAGTGCTTCCTTAGTGAGGAAATGTGCTGAACATTTCTTCCAGTAATTTTAAAAACATATTTTTCCTGTTGTATTGCTATAAGCAATATGTGGCATGCAGTAACATAACTGAAGTACATGGTAAATTTCCTTGAAATGTCTTTTTATGACTTTAAGTACTTCCACATAAACATATACATTGTGTATTCATTAAAATTGTATGACTCCCATTTTTTCTCTTAAAGGTTTCTTTTCTTGGAAATTAAGTATAAACATAGAAGAGGTAATGAAAAGGACAGGGGTTAGAGTACCATGTCATCTCATTTGGAACTGTGATTACTTTCAAATCCTTATACATTTACAATTATTGATGCATACAAAGTACTAGGGGTTTTAAAACAGTGCAGGACGGAGATGTTGAAATGTATCACCTCAGTAAGAAGATACATCTGAACAGAGATCACTAACCTGTAAACCAGCAGGTGCCACGGCCAGGCTCTTGGTGGTCCTAGGTAATCAGCTTCCCCAGAGGCAGCTTTTCCCTTTCCCCTCAAACACCAGTCCTATACTCCAGCCACTACACAAGCCACCCTGCCAGTGTCTCCCAAGTCAGACCTGATAGGGCAGGCCTGAGCCAGAATCTACCAGGCCTCAGATGACCTGCCTGGAGCCATTCTCATCACTGGAGCTCTTTCTCACATCTCTGTTCCATCTCACGCAGTTTCTAGGTATTTCTCTCACAGGAGAGGTTAGGCTGTCCTTGTCAGGTGAGCAGCACTCTAAGGTTTACAGAGCTTGTCGGGCTGAGACGGCCTCATCTCCTCAGACTCCCCAGGTGGGCCAGGCTGGACCTGGCTGCCACGTGACACATCATACTGGCATGGGTGACACTGAGTAGGCCTCATGGCTATCGTGACTCTCGCAGCTGCAGTATGTCTCTTACAGTGTGCTGCTGCAAGGACCAGCGATATAAAAAGCATTTTTTTCTGGGCCCAAATGGAAAGACTGCAAGGAAAAGTTACATCTGATCTGGACAAAAGGCAGAAATCAGAGGAGGAGAGCTGATCCTTGGCATCAAACACTGAAAGCAGGAAGGTATTAGAGGCAGGACATCCTCAGATGATGGCTGGGCTCGAGCTGGGCTAGAATCCTGAGTGGGGGAGGAAGTATGTAGCAAATCGGGCTACGCTTTATATCACAGAGCTCTGAGAAAAGTATCTGCTGCATGAGTGAGAAAAAACAATGAACTGCCAAATAGGGAGTCTATCTAGCTATTTTAGTGTATCTAATTACAGAGCTAAAATGCAGTATAATAGGAAACAATCCTGAATCAGCACACTAAGAAAGCAACCCTCATTAGCAGTATTTTTAGACAAGAGGTCTGAAGTTCCAGAAGAGATTACTTAAATTTGTATAGATATGGAGATTTAGAGGTGCATGAATAGACACAGATAAACAACAACAAAAATTCTAAAGCATTTATCTATTAGGAAATGTTTAATGTAACTCAGAAAGTATGTTACTGACAAAGCTAAGAAACAACAAAAAAAGAAAAATTTATATAGAGTATTTCTGTATGAGGCATTATTATACTTCTATAAATTTGGAAACATTCACATTCAATCTTCATAAAACCTTAGTTTTTCAACACAGCAACTGTATTGTTCTCATTTACAGATGAAGACCAGGGTTTAGAGGAGTCCAGGCTGCCCCAGTGCCATGCATGAGGTTAATAACAAAAGCGGAATTTAAAACAACCTTATGCTAAAATACGTATCTTTATACACTCTCACTGTTGCTGTCCTAAACGATGCAGACTTAGTTATTAGTCTCTGGCTTTAAGAAAGTCATTCAGATCCTCTAAAGATTACTGTTCTCCTCCGAAAAATGAGAATAGAAGATGGAATAAATAAATTTATCACACAGGTTCTGAGTTACTGTTTCTAGAAAGCTATACTTTTTGAGAAACTGCTCATTTTATCTGCCTTCAAATGCACAGGAAAAGATTATTCACAGTATCTCAGGATTTTAAAAATGTTCAGTAGTTGTATGCCTCCTTAAGCCTAAATATTGTTTGTCTTTTTTCTTTTCTTGATCAGTAGTGCCAGAGTTTCCCCATTCCATTGATCTACACTAAGAACCAACTTTTGTTCTTTGATCCTTTCTAGTACTTCTTTATATTTTTTTCTCCCTGTTATCTTTATTTTGAGATGGGTAATGCCCCATCACTGAGTTATACTCTGAGACTTTTTCATTAAACTTTGAGACCACTTCTTGTGAGATACAGGTCATAGATAAATAGATAGACAGATATTACTTGAATGAGAGAGACACTCACGTGATAACATATTGAGCTTTTATATACATATCTTGAGACAGGATCTTGCAGCTGGCCCAGGCTGGCCTCAAACGTGTAACCCCCCTGCCTCAGTCTCCTCAGTAGCTACGATTATAGGTAAGCATCACCACGTTCAATCCCTCTTAGCTTTTTGACTTCCATCCTCTGCTTATTCTACAGGTTTACTCCATGTTCCACTTTGGACTTCCCTTGGATCTGTTTATCACAACTTTTTTTCTATTAAGATTTCTTCCTACTTCATTAATTGATTTGAAAGTGCTTGTTCTTATATTTTAAACTAAATTAAGAGGTGATAAATATCTTCCTCGATCTGTAAATTTATTTATTTTTTTAAAATTCTTTATTTTTTTGTTATCGATGATCAAACTCACGACCTCGTGCTTCCAGGCAGATGCTTAAGCCACTGAGCTAAACCTCCAGCCCTGATCTGCAAATTTATTACATTTAAAACACTTAAAATATTTTAGTAAATGTCTACAGTATGTACTGATTACACTCGTCCTTCCCCATTCCCTTGCTACCTTGGTCCCCCCTTCCCCTTTGCAAAAGATCTTTGTTTCCTATTAAGTGTTATTTTGCTCTTTAAATTATTTATATTTTGGTTTCCTCATATAAGAGAAACCACGTAATACTTAAAATTGAGAGTCAGGTTTGTTTCACTTAACATTATTGTCTCAAGGTGTATCCATTTTTCTTACAAATGACTCAAATGTATCCTTTATTGTAGAGAAGTGCTCCACTGTGCATAAATACCACATTTTAAAAATCTATTCATCTGTTGATGAACATATAGTTTGCTTCCAAGATTTAACTATTCTAAGCAGAGAATTTATTGCATATTGGTTATAAAAGATATTCTATATTATTTGGATATACTTATAATTTATTGAAATGCATATACATTTATATAAATGTAAGTACCTATACAACTTCTGTTAAAAATATAATTTAAATTAAAAAATTTATTACAGAAGAAGACACACTCCCATTAATTACCTCAAAATACTCTCCCTTACTTCTAACACACTTATCTTCTCATTCTTGGCAATGTGTCTGCTGCTTTAATAACCTTTCAAAAAATTAAACATTTGTCATATTTTTGGGCATTGTTTTCTTTTAGTACTTGAAATAACTCATTCCAAGGTTTCCTTGATCTGAGGGTTTGTGTGTTGAGAAGGCTGCTGTGATTCTGATGGGCTTTGCTTTATAGGTGATATGTTTCTTTAACTGCTTTAAAATTCTGTTTTTGTGCTGAATTTCTGCAATCTTGATTATTATATGCCTTGGTGTAGATTTATTTTGGTCTTGGCTGTTTGATGTTCTATAGATTTCGTTTATTTGTACATCAAATTCTTTATTCATGTTTGGGAAGTTTTCTCCATTTATTTCTATGAAGAGGTTTTTCATGGCATTTGCACTGTCTCTAGCTTTCTCACTGACCTCAATCAATCTTATATTCTTCTTCTTTGCTTCATCTTGCAGCTGTTGGATTGACTTTTCATGGTCTGTGGCTATTTTTAAGATATTCTTTTCATGGTTGTTAGCTGCAGTCTTGTCTTCTAGATCTGATATTCTATCCTTGCCTTCGTTTAATCTGTTGCATGCATTTGTAATGGAGGTTTTAATCACTTGTATTTCTATTTGGATCTGTTTCATGGATTCCATTTCTATCCTGTGTTGAGTATTTATGGTTTCCATCATTTTTTTAAAACTCTGTCTAGTATCTTTCATTTTAATTATCATTTTTTTTTGTGCCTCAGATATTATTTTTCCTGTAGCCTTTTCCTTTTGTTTTTTTACTTCTGCTGCTGTAATTTCAGAAAGTTTCAGTGCCTGACTTCGAGTTTCCCCTATGTTGTTGTGCTCTTGGCTTGTCCTGGGTGCTTCTGAGTCTTATTATTTTCTCTTTTCTAATTTTTCTTTTATTTTCTTTCCTTTGGTGCTGCTCGCCAATTTCTTATAGTGGATAGTGTTATTTCTGGCATCAAGGCTTCCTTAGGAGAGGTCTGTTCTTCAGGGATGTCTTCTAGATATAGGTGGTTCTTTATGTCTATCTCAAGAACCCACCTCCCCTATTTGTTGAGGATGGAAAGTTGCTATTTGATGTAGCACCCAGTCCTTTGGTACTGGACTATGGTGATGATTATGACTCAACACAATAAATGTTATTATGTAAGGGAGAAAAACTAATAATATATATGGCATCCTGGGTAAAGCAGTTTAGCTAACAATAGCAATAGCATCAGGTACAGCTGAGCTACTGACAAACTGTGGTAACTATTAACCTGATACCTTTGAATACAGGATTAAATTCTATAGTTACATAATAAAATTCAACATATAGCAGTTAACTAGTATGCAATGGTTTTCCCTTTAGTGGAATGATTTTACCCTGTTGCAGGGGTTTGGGTGATATCAAGAGGGGAAAAGAGGCAAGATAGATTTTCTCACCTTCATTAACTAGTATACTTTGTCCATTTTTCATTCATTTATCCACTCATTCCTTCAAGAGACAGGGTCTCCCTAGGGTTTTCCAGGCTAGTACAAAAGTCAAGAGATCTTTCTGCTTCAGCATCCTGAGTACCTGGGGCCACAGGCTCATGCCAAATCCTTTTCTACTTATTTTTATTTTATTTCATTTTTTCAACTTATGGATCCCACTTTACAAAGGCAATATGAAATGAGAAGCCTTGCTACTCCTTAATAGAGGACCCCTGTTGGAGAGATCATAAGACATACAATCTGCCCTTGAGGTACCAAGTAAACAGCAAGGAGTATGGTAACTTTCCTAGCCTAGGTTCATTAGAGTGTGAGCCTATTTCTGAGGCTGGTAATCACACCACAGCAAGAGAGGCAAGTTCTGGTCTTTATCTCTCTGTGCATTACACTCCCCACACCCTCACCCACTAGGCTGTGTATCCTGTGCTGATGTTCCTACCTCACTCTCACCAGCCCCACTAAGGTCTCCCTTGGGGGTCAGCTGTGCATGTGTAGGGCATATGTTGAGGGTGTGGGGGGTTTCCTGCATTAACAGGTCTACTCCAGTTTCTTGAAATTTACTAAACTTTTTAAAAAATTTTTCTCACTGAAATTTAATAACGTAGAAAAGCATGATAATGGTCTTTTATATGGGCAACGGTTGTCATAGTGGTAATTCAGAGTTTATTAAAATTACAGTTTCCATCATGACCAGTCTCTGCATTCCACTGATGTCTTTTCAGGAAACACCGCAATTGTCAATCAGGGTATAAAGCTATGAACTCCGTCACTCTGACCTGGAAACATCTATGTATAGTACATCTCAACTGCAAGTACAAGGTAATAGATTTGCCCTGAGAGTTCTGTTATAGCTGATTGCACCAACTGACCAATACACCACCATCACCAGCAACCAAAAAACAGTGAATGCTATTTTATCAACAAATGGGAAAACTACTCTAGGAGTTTCATATGATAAACACATCCTGCCTTTTTCAATCTTTTTCTAATAAAGATGTACATAACAAGCAGCAATTGCTGATCTAGGAGAGCAGTTGCCCAGCACTGAGAAGAGTTAAAAAAAACACTCATGATTTTTTTTTTCTTTTTTCTTGTAGAGGTCAAGATGATCCTAACAACAGGTTAGGAACATGAAAGTTGGACTTTCTGTTATTTTTATTTTTCCTCCTTAGGTGTTACCTGTGCTTCATGTTTCTGCAATTGTGCATGCAACTGAGGGAGGATGATCCAAAAATATACATAAAAATGCAAGAGTAAGTTGCTGTTATGGCTTGTGTGCAGATGTGCTCCCAAAGCCTCATGTAGTCATGGGGCGGGGCTTTTTCATAGATGGCTGGATCTGGAGTGTGTGATACTGGGATTGATTAATGGTGCTATGCTAGGATTAAGGGTAGATGCTAAGATTACTAAATTAGTTCACTGTTTTGGTATAGCCCTAATTCCAGTAGCCTAGACAGAATATAAACAGGCCAAGAAAAAGCTGGTAAGTTTCCTTGCTTGCTTGCTTTGCTACCTTCTGCCTACCATGAACTCTTTCTCCTCTGCAATGCCACACTACCATCAAGCCAGCTAATTATGGACTGAAAGTTCTACAAACTGTGAGCTAAATCTTTCTTCCTTTAACTTTGGGTGTCAGGTATTTTTGTCTCAGAAAGGAGAAACCAGTAACTAAGACAATTTGTAAATTAATATCCTAAAAATAAAGTCAGTAATACATTTTTACTAAAAAGTTATATAATGTTATTTGAAAACAAACCAAAAAAAACAAGATGGAAATTCCTGTTTTGAAGTCTCTGACTTTTAAATCCCCTACTACCTAGTGCGACAGCACACACCTGTAATCCCAGCACTCAGGAAGCTCACTGTAATTTTGAGGCCAGCCTCGGCTGCAAAGTGAGTTCAAGGATAGCCTATCTCAAAAAGATTCCCCTGCCAAAAACAAAACAAAATAAAAAACAATATTAAAAAAAAACCCCTACTAAGGTTGACAAAGAAGGCCTTCTTACTTTTATTAGTAAAAATTTCTGTTTACCATTTAATTTTGTGAAATGTGGGAAACTGTATTCACTTGATATTATTAAACAGTTCGGTTTCCAATATTTAATCAATTTACCCATTAATAAGACTGGTTAATGAAAATTACACTCCAGTGAATTTTTTAGAAGAAGTTCTTTTAAGTATTCATTTTAAATAACTACATTTTAAAAACATTTCTTTGTAACTAGTGTATTTAAAACATAGTTTGGATTCATTATAAACTTTTACTTCTTCGCAATGCTTCTCTGACAAAATGAATAACAACAGCATAATAGTTGATACTAATACATTACACTTTATAGTTCCTAGAAGGTACAAGTACTTTATTATAGGTTTTATTGCCTTTATCCATATAACGATATCGACAAGATGAGAGATGTATTAACACAAATTGTTATGTGCCAGTGATTACCAACTTTTATCCTTATTTCACTTAATTTCAAAAAATCTCAGGAAAGCACTCTAAAAAAAAATAAGTGCATGAAAGAATTTAAAGTGATATCAATTCATTTTTACTTTAAAACTGTCTTTGAGCTCAGAAAATTACAATTTGGAAATTGCAATGTAGACAAGTAATAAATAATTGGAGATCCTGTATTGGTAGTATTTGGGAGCACTTGCCTAAATTAAAGATCCAAACCATGCTAGCTTAATGGGCAGAGCACATCTGGAATGTAGATCTGCAGTAGTCAGGCTGGAGTGTTCTCTGAGTTTAGCGAAAAGAACTGTGACACTCCTCACCTGTTCTGATCACTACATGCTATGAAGTGAGATAGCAAACAGGCCTGGTTTAAAGAACTACAAGTGCAGGCTCTGACAATTTTAACTCTACATTGACTGAAATTTTACTGCATATAGTGACAGTGGGAAGTGCCATACCTGCCCCAGGCTGCCTCAGTGGTAGATGCTTTATTAACTGGAACACAGGAGGAGTCAATGACGGCTGACTTGTTCATCTTGTAGCAGAAACCGCAGTTTGGATCCAACATGCATTCATTACAGTAACTGAAAAAGGAAAAGAGTTATAGGCATGTTGGCAGAGACAACAGGCGCTCACCATATACTGGATTCCAGGCACCTTCCTGCATTTCCCAGAAAGCCTGGAGCTTCAGAACTAAGCAAGTTATTTGTGCTGAGCCAGGTCACAGCTGGCTGCTTGCTTCCATCTCTGTCTTCTGGCTACAGCAACCCTAGGAGCCACTTTGTAATGGAGGAAGCTTGGACGACAGCTTGGATTAAGAGCCACCTACAACCTGAAGCAGATAAACCTGCTTGCCTCAATCACTATGATTTGTTAGCAAACCATAAACTGGTCCATCCTGACCCAGATCCAATTGTTTCTAAATTGTGTTGAAGCATTTGTTTCTCATAATTGTCTCCTTTAAAAACTAGGAGATAGCCACCCATTTAATACAGAATCAGAAAATTTAGGTAATTTAAATAAAATTATTAAACAGAAAATTTAAATAATAATGGAAAAACGTACTTATAGAAAAAGTTAACAGAAATACTATCACCCAAATATGGCCATTTCTAAAATATTGGTGAACATTTTACACTACAAATAAACATGTATACATAGCTACATATGTATAATGTAATCACATTATAGGCCAGGCAGATCAGTAAGGGAGAAAGGGAGAAAGAGAGGGAGATAGAAAGGAACAGGGGTTAGGGAAGGGAGAGAGGGGCACTAAAAAGGCATATTTCCACTCCTTGGTAGTCAAAAGTCAAGAATAAGAAACAAGTGTATGACTACACAGAAAGTAAATATGAAATACCCAAAGGTCAGAGGTCTTTAAGAGTTGAGACCATTTCTAGAGGTGATATGTAAGCTAAACAATAAAAGGCATTTGTTAGGCAAACAAGATATTTCAGGAGAGGGAAAGACATTTTAGAGAACTGCTTATTATTAAAGATCCATCAAGATGTAGATTTAACAAGTATCTAATCTGTACAAGTAATTATACTGTGATGTACGAGCAAAGAAACAACTCCTGTGAAAAGACATCTGAAAGACATGCAAGTCATCTAAAAATAGACATGTGGTGCAATATTTCTGAATTCTCAAAATTAAAATTACCTTTGAGTTCTTTTAACTAAATGTAAAAATACTGGCACTGTTTAAAAATTAATTTTTAAAAATAATTTTAGCCTCTTCCTGTAAACTTTTCCTCTGCTAAATAACCATCCCTATTTTTGAATGAGGCCTAGGTCCTAGACAAAAAAGCAAAAGAGGCTTTTTAAAGCCTGCTAAAAGGTCAATATATTACAGGAAGCGATTCAACAATGTAAATATAAAATTGTCTACACTGGTGATAAGTATAATAAATACAGCAACTGATGGCAGCAGAAATAAGCACTTTGAGCTTTGCTTTGAGAACCAACTAGGTTAATATGGAAAGAAAGATAATTGGTACTACTGTTTTGCTTGTGTATTTTGCCCATATAGAGTCAAATCTAAAAACTCTAATTGCTCCAGTGGCCTTAAATGGTATTCATTTGGAAAAGGTCAAGGCACCCACTTGTAGAAAAATGGCTGTATAGTTTATTTATAATGAAAATACACTGTTCCCATAAAAGTCCAATGACTACTGTGGTAAAGGCTGCTAGTTACTGAGAAACTAATTGTAATATGCACACGTCAGACATATATTATCCACAGTGCATGGTTACCTCCTGTCAGATAGAATGACAGGAGGTCATTCTATCTGACCATAACCTGTAATATTTCAGCTTCCTTATTAAATTATTACCCCGTTTCCTACATATGCCAGGCGCTATTTTAGTGGCTAGGATAAACTAAAAATCAAAATGGATCCAAGATCTAAGTATTAAAATAGAAACACTAAATCTCCTGGAAGAGAAAGTAGGTATAAATCTTGAAGACACAGGGGTAGGCAGAGAATAAAACCCAAACAGCATGGGAAATACTTCAATGAATCAAAAACTGGGATCTCATCTTATTAAAAAGTTCTGCACATCAGACTCCCCCAAATTCAAAGAAGCAATCCAAAAATGGACATCTAAGACGAACATACATTTCTCAGATGAAAAAATACAAATAGCAAATAAAAATATGAAAAAATGTTCAACATCACTGTTCATTCAAGAGGTGCAAATTACAACAACACTGAGATTCCATTTCATTTCACTAAGAATGGCTATCATCAAAAAAAATCAACCATGGCCCTGAAGCAAGGCCAGCAGATTGCTGTAGCTGCTGGTTTCAAAACAGGAGCCTAAAGAGAATTCTTTCTGTGGTCTGTTGGCCATTTCAGAACTTTGGAAATGTAATGGTCAATTCATCAGAAAGAAATAGCAGGTGAGGGTGGCAGACTTTCAGAGGCCTGCAGGAGAGAGACCCTGGTGCCTTGGGACCTGCCACCATGCAGTTGACTCAGGGTGCTGGGAGAACAAGGAGCTCCTCCCCTCTCTGGGGGTTGGCTGTGAGCCTGCTGGCGCGTGGGCTGAGAATCAAACATCTCATGTCGTCCTGTCCCCTGTCCCGTGTCCTCCCCCACCCCCCACCACAAGTGGAAGCCAGTTAACTACACATCTTGTGAAAAGATTGGCTATGTTATTTAGTATGAGCTCCCTGTATGCAAAGATATGGACAACGATTTGCAAGAAAACAAAAGACGATATGACAGATGGTGAGGATCTCTGGTTGTCTAGCTTTGAAGTTTGTGCTTTCTTGTGTCCCATTCTGTTCTGTTTTGTTGTGTTTCATTTTACCCCCTTTAAAATAAAATTTTAAAAAATCAACCAATTACAAATGCTAGAGAGGCTGTGGGGGAAAAGGAGCCCTCCTCCATTATTGGTGGGAACACAGACTGGTACAACCTGTATGGAAATGAGTGTAGCAATTCCTCAAAAAACTAGGATTAGAGGTCCTATTCAACCTAGCTATTCCCCTTCTGAGTATTTTCCTAGAGGAATTAAAAAGATTGTACCACAGTGATATACATGCAACCATGTTTACAGCAACATAATTTGTAATAGCTAAATCTTGGAAACAACTCAAATGCCCATCAACTGAGGAATGTCTAAAAAAGATGTGGTATTTTTATGCAATGGAGTACTACTCAGTCATAAAGAAGAGTAAACTTGAGACATTTACAGGGAAATGGATGCAACTTGAGACCATACTCATAAGCGAAATAAATGATTCGTATGTGTAAAGATTTTATTGTTTCCCTAGTGTAAGAAGCTGAAAAAGTAAATGAGAAACCAAATGTACAAAAGATACTGTGAAATAGGAAGAAACTATTCCAAAGGAAAAAGAAATGGGGGTGCAGGGAAAGGAGAAAAGAAGAGAAAACGAAAAATAAATGAAAAAATATACACATACAAAAAAGATAATTATATTACTTATTGCTATTAGTTCACTGAAAAGGTTTGTGCTTATATTGTTTCATCAACTTTCTATGCCTATATTTTGTAATATAAACAACTACTTTTAAGATAATATGCAAGGTATTAACCACTGTCATTCTCCTACAATCTTGTTTTGAAATTTTGTACCTTTTTCTTTAAAATAAAGATTTTGGAGTAAATAGTGATTTGTCCTTATGGTGATGATCTTGTGAGCAGACCTTTTGTGCTCCTAAGGCCCTGAACCCTCTAATTATATTTGCTGTCTACTTGTTCATTGTTTTCTATCCTTTGGTTTCTTCCTCACCTACTTTATTGACTACAACCTATCATTTCAAAATCCTAAAAATACCTACTCTTCTCTCATTCCATCTCATCCACTGGGCAAAAGGCCAAGCCATATACAAATGCAAACAAACACCTGTCTTTTCCACACCTTAATCCACAAAACTGAATGTAGCTGAAAGAAGCACATTTATAAAAGAGGCAAATCAATAGTTCTTGTGTAATTCATAATCATCAGCCTCAAATATAGCCTCAAAGACACTGAAAGTTTTAAGAATTTTCCCTAGTTAACTGTACAAAGAACTGTTTCAATCACCCTATATTAACTATCTCCATTCCCTATTTTCTTCAAATCAGCATTTCATTTTCCTGTACAATGCAAGTGACTTCAACTGCACCCATACTGAGAAAGTGGCAGGTGAGAGCAACTTTATTACCTGTCCTATATAAATACACGCACTATCAATCCTGTCCTATTTGTATAGCTATTCTTGTAAGCTGCTCTTATGAAGGCCAATTTGTTTAAACTCTTTTTTAGATTTCATCTCAAACCCTTTTGATTTTTGTCCCTTCTTTCTCCTACCCTACAGTGTCTTCTGGTAGAAGTCTAATTCATCAATCTGAGACCTTCCTTTAAAAAACACTGGCATTTGAAGGTATACAGTCGCCTCCAAGCACTGCTACATCTTCATTTTCATTCACCATAAAGTATTTCCTAACTGCTCTTATACCTTCTGTGACTAGTTGGCCATTTAAGAGTGGAGCCCCTTTAGAAGAATCTTAACACGGGCCTTGGTGAGTATCCTCAAATTTACTACCATTAGATTTATTACCCTTGATTATTGTGGAAGACCACCTGGATGACTATCCTTAAACAAAGAGCAGTAACCTCCACTTTGGTTAAACCTGGTCCTATCTCCATGTGCTGATATGTACATAGCTGGCTAAGCCATTTTCTTCTCCCATCAACTGGTTCTAAATAATGCACATAGGGCTAGCTGAGGTGCTGGTGTGTAATCTTTAAAGCTACGCAATAGCCGCAATTTCCCTGCCCCATGACTCCCAAAACATGTGTCAGGCAGAACACAGAGCCATAGCTCCAGTGCTGTCAACTGGGATTCGAGCCTTGAGATAAGAGGCTATGACTTCCCAGGACAGAAAACTGCACATTAGAGCTAAAGCACCAGCCCCCAAACATTAAACGCTACCTCAATCGTGTCATGCACATTGGTCTTTCTGCATATCCTTGTCTCTGCATATTGCAGAGGGGCATTCAGGTCTCCTACATAGCCCAGCTCACAGCACTCACATACTTGCTGCCATTCTTGAAGTCACTCATCCTCAAGCCACTCCCTTCTTCACGAATTAATAAAATCTGGGTTAGGCCCTGGGTTGAGGCCTTTGTTCCAATGAACCTTCATCCTGGCCAGACTTAGGATTCCCCGGCTCCCCTTAATTATAAATATGCCTTAAGGGTCTTTATTTTTTGCCATGGATTGGACTATTAGTGTAGATTGGAATTAACTTGGTAAAATTCAAGTAACGTTTCCATGGGATTACAAATACAAACTTCCCAGACCATGACAAGGTCGTAAAGGGCTCTCCACAGGTTCTCCAACTATATTTTTGTGTTAGTGTTCTGTGAGCCTCTGGGTATTCATTCCTGAAGGTTCTCATGTGATGTAAAAGTTTGGTTAAATAAATCCATCATGCTTTTCTTCTTTTTGCTTATCCGACTTTTATAAAGGGTATCAGTTATTACCGGTGAGTTGGGAACATCTTATTTCACAGTGGAAACTGGGAAACATTACGTATAAACTTTCTTAGCTTTAAACTCAAGCATCAGCCATGTCTGTCCCCACCTCATTTCCTCTAGGATCTGAAAAAGAAGGGCTCCAGGTCATCTGAGGAGCAGAGCTCTTAGCTACGTTGTCTCCAGTCTAATCCAGCACCAACACTTTGTGCTACAGGCTATTTCCTTCTGTCACCCAGGACACATCCCATAGTTTATGGGGAAGCTCAAGCCTTTTTGGTACTGAAAATAGCATGAAAAACTGACCTTTCTGCTACTCCATGCTATCCTTCAGTGCTAATTCATAGGGTTCTCTCAGTGAAAGAAGGCTGAGGATTAAAAAGGGTTCAGTTTTCCTGCATGAGGGAGCAGGCCACTGTTTGGGAACTGACATTGCCATTCCTGACCTGGACTCAGAGCTCTCAGACCTCTGGAGACAAAATCAGATTTCCTGCTACTCTCTCATTATTAGCCTGAACTACCAATTATATACACTAATTTATGGCAAAATTCCTCCAAATATAACAACATTCCCAAATTCAATTTGACATTTTAAAAAAGCTTTAAATATCCTGGGAGTTTGCTAATTGACATTTTACAGAGAGCATATATTAGAACTGTGGCTCTGATAAATGACATTTGAAAAAAAAAACTTTAGAAGTGGATAGTTTTATTTCTCACTCATGAATTGCTTTTTAAGACTTTCTTGAATATAACCTGATGAATTTATGTACAATTTTCTAAATATAAAAACTGGAAATTTAAAAACATTGGCACAAAAATCATTCCTTGTGAGAATATTCTCTTGTCTTGTCCTTTTTTTAGTACCAGGGCCTCATGCTTGCCAAGCAGGCATTGTGCTGCTGAGCTATATATCCCAGTTGAGAATATTTTCAACACAGATTAAAAAGTTTGCTTTTTTATGAAAAACAGACATTGTATTAAGCCTGCTTTTTTTCTTTCACAGAGTATATTTTTTTAAATTTTATTTTAAAGACAACCAAACCAAACCAAACCAAACAAAACACAATAAAGCAAATCAGACAAGAACAATGCAAGCATTACAGGACTTCAAAACAAGATAACAGGAAACCAACAATAGCTACCATAATGTCTCATTTTCTTCAAAACAGGTGTCCATACCATCAGACACAGTAAAATCTAACAAAACAAGACAGAATAAAACCAAACCTAACCAAATTATGAAAATGATACAAGAATTCAAAACAAGATAATAGGAAATTAACAGTGGTTACCACTTTCCCTTTTTAGATGTTTCCTCTCCTATCACTTTCATAATGTCTATTGTGCTTTTTGGATCCCACTAACTCCTTCAGCTTCTTATGCTAGGGAGATAACTCAGTGTTCACCCATGAGTCCAAACCATTTCACCCCTAAGCATGATCTCCGGTTGCATTCATTTACCTACAAGAGCTTCAAGATTATCATACTTTATAGCTGGATAGTTTTCCATTGTATAAAAATACCATATCTTTCTTATCCATCCTGCAGTTGATGGGCAAGTTACTGTTGCTTTTTTCTGGTCCGTCACATGGCAAAATTGTTTTCTCTCCTTGGATTTCCAGTCTATGAATTTCCTTTTCAGTTAAATGTGTCTCTTGTATACAGTATATTGATGCATCCTGTTTCTTGATCCACTCTCCCTATGTTTCTTTGTATTGATGAACTGAGGGCATCTATATTAATGGTTACAGCCAGCATACATTGGTTCATCTCTGCCATGCTGTCCTCCTGCTGTTGGCCCTCCACTTTTCCCCTTCATTCAACTGTCTGTCTTGTTTGGCGATCCTCCTCTGCTGCTGTTCTTGGAACCATGGTCATCTTTATCTCTCTCTAGAATATCCTTCAGCACTCTCTGTATGGCTTGGTGGTCATGAATTCCTTCAGTTATTCTTTATAGTGGACATTATTTTTCTACCAATTTGAAATAAGTTTTGCAGGTTATATCAATCTGGGTTGGAAGCCGTTTTCTTTCAGGATCTTAAACACTTCAAACTCTTCTTGATTTGATGGTTTGTGCTGAGAAGTCTGTTGTGATTCTGATGGGTTTTTCTCAGTAGGTGATCTGTTTTTTTTCCTCCAACAGGCTTTAAAATTCTGTTCTTGTGCTGAGTTTGTGGGATCTTGATAATTATAAGTCTGGGTGTACATTTATTTTGATTATGGCTAGTTGGCGTTCCATATGCTTTGCTTATCTGTATGCCAGGACCCTTTACCCATGTTTGGGACGTTTTCTGCTACTACTTCTGTAAATAGACTTTTTATGTAATTTGTGTTGACCTCTGTTTTTTGGTTTTTTTTTTTGTTTGTTTGTTTTTTGACCTCTGTTTTTGCTGATACCTACCACTCTTAATTATTTTTTCTTGTGTTGTCTCGTAGTCATTGAATTGTTATTTCCTGATTCCTTGTTATTTTTAAGAGCTCTTTCCTTTCACAATTGCTAGCCGCAATCCTGTCTTCAAGGTCTGAAAGTCTATCTTCAGTTTCTTTCAGGAGCAGTTTTGCCAGCTTTCAGTGGCATTTTAAATTTTCTGGATATCTCTTTCAATCTGTTTCATGCATTGTAATTCCTTCCTGTATTGTTCATTCAAGGTTTCCATCATTTTCTTATGTTCTTTTTTTTTTAAATCTGTGTCTTCTTTAGATATGCTCAGCAATTCTTTCATTATATTTGTGATTTCTTCTTTTACCTGAGATATTATTTCTGATCTGATTACTTTTACAGCCTCATGAAGTTGCTTCTTTACTTCAGTTGCTATCCTTTGGGAGATTCAGGTGTGTGACTTTCATTTTCCTCTATGTCCATACCTCCTAGACTAGTTCTATGTGGGCTGGAGGTTTGAGATTGCCTTTTGCTCCTACATATTGACATTTTCCTGGGTTCCTCCCAACAAGCTGGTTGTGGGCTCCCAGGCATTTTCCGCGTTGGCTGCCCCTTCACTGTGTAGGGTAATGGGCCAGGCACCTGAGTTTCTCTGAGCCCAGGTTCCCAGGGAGACAGCAAGGCATGGGTTGGGCTTCTCCAAACCCATGCAGCTACACTCAGTCTTCTGTGATTGCCAGGGGTGTGGGGTAGCAGAGCTGCTTCTTCTCTCTGCCTGCATGTATACATTGGGACTCCCCCAATGACAGCAGGCACACAGGGGTGTTTTTTTCTGATTCTCCTGGTGGGCACTGGCTGCCCAAAGGAAGCAAGGGTCTCCAGTGGCAGCATGGATGCATAGGGCATATATAGTTGTTTATCTCTGCCTGAACTGATTACCTAAGGGTGGCAAGCTTTCTGATGGCAGCAGCAATGTGCAGGGGTGGGCTTTACAGTGTGATTTAAAGGGAATTGAAAATTATGGACATCCAATTTTCTATTCCAACAGGAAATGAACCCTAAGACCCATGTATTTCCAGAAGTCTACACAGAAGAGAGATAAAATACGTAAAATCCAATTTTAAATTCGAACAAACTTTAACAAGGTAGAAACACAATGCTTTAAGATCTCAAAAATATTTAACGATTTCAAAGACACTAATACTTTATAGTTGTGCTCCATTTTAAGATATTTTACATTTTCAAAAGAAATGAATTAGGAAAGTATTTATAAATGGACTACGATTTGTAAGATGAATTGCTGAATGAAATTTTAAAATGGGAGTTCTTTCCTACTGATGTACAATATCTTGAACTTCAGATAAATCCAGATATGATAAAGTTAGTGAAGATAACCCTCTGCTTTGCTCCGAGCACACCTCTTTTGTAAAACTTATGACACTTTTTACCGACTGGTTTCAAGATTCTAGACTGCAAGAAGCTGGGGGATGAGACCCTGTTGCACTCCGCACCTGAAGGCTGCTTTGTGCCCACTGCTGGCTAGATCCCCGAGGGAGCTTGCTGGGGCCCTTGCTTCCTAGCTGTTCGATCCATCAGGATGGACCGTGAGCCTGTCTCTGACCATCATGGAAACAAATGTTGAGCAGTGTATGGACTGAGGTGAGTCTGTCATTTCTAGAATGAAATAAACAGCTAAAAGGTGCCTAAAGAGAAGCTTCACTTTCAAACTGCCAGAGGCAAAAGTCACCAATGGCAAATAATCAGCCACCAGCCATATTGACAGAGGTTGGTAAAACTGATAATTCACTCTCAGAAACACCAACTGCCAACAGCCAGTTTTCTTAGAGTCTGTAAAGAAGGGGTGCAGGAAAGCAGGGCCCTCCTGTAAACTACAGGCTGCAAAGTCTCAGGGTGGGAGGACATTACGAACTATAGAGGGGAACTTAGGGTAACTACGTGTGCACAGAATTCAAGCTCTTGTTTGCAGGGGTGTAGGCCACAGCCATTGCTGCTGCAAGGCCAGGGAACTGAGGACAAACAACAGAAACTCCCAGGAGCTGGAAAATCCCCAGTCTCAACAGGAACTGCACAGGGAACCAAACAGTTCTTTTCCTGCTAGGAAAGATTTACCTTTTCACAATCTCTGACCTTTCTTTTTAGTAGTGGGAACAAGTATGTCTTCACATACTTAGAATGACCCTGATTCTAAAACAGTAAAATGTTTTTAATGACAGTATATGCAGAGGAGGCAGCTTAGTGTCTAAGGGAGAGAAAGGCTCATCTACTTTTATTTGCTCAGTTGTTCGCATTTCACCCAGAGCCCTTAGCAAATGCACCCTCTTCTCTAGCCTCAGAAAAATCTTTTAAAAATTGATTTGGGTTCATTTAAGACATTTTAAGTTTCTCCTCTGTGAAGTAGAGTGTGAATCAACCCTCCAGAAAATGGTCCATTTGTTTTTAAAGTCTGCCTCATTAAACCCAACGAGATGGAGCATGGAGACCAGTGTGTGGTTTTAAAACGTCTGCCTCTCACATGGCTCAATTTCAGATAATAAGTGGTGGAAACATGGGTGTCATAATGAACTTCTGCCACTGGCCTGCCTTCTTTCTCCAGTTCACTGTGCTTGCGAATGCTGCATTCCCTACGAGTGAACTAGAGCCTGGCTTGTGCAAAAGTATCATTCCCTCCCCTGACAGTCCAAATGGTCCATATTTTACTCTGTTCCTCTTCCTTCTCCCCTGGTCCTGAGTGGGTAACCTGGAACCTAACTTTCCAGGAATACTGCCCTGAATAGAGGGGGCATCATGCCTTGTTTGAAGTCTGGTAAAGGAGCAGATTTCCCCGCCAATACTGCAAACAACTCCAGAACATCTGCCCTCTTTCCCTGCCACAGAGCAGCTGTTAGGATTACCCTGCTCCCACCTGAATTTGTGTAAGAAAGAACTCATTAGGATCAAAAAAGCTAAGCAACTTCATGACGGAAAATTAACTTTAAAAGCTGGAGGTTCATTGTAATGACTTCATGAAGCAGATCATGCCTTACTATCTCATTAAAGTGGCTTTCACAGATTGATAGTGACCCTCTAATCATTAAATCTGTTCTTAATTTACCATGTGGCAAAAATTTCCTAAAAATAATTCTTTTCCTGATATACTCATTGTCTGTGTTCCTTAACACTACTTCCTCACTATTTCTCCATTTCTCACAGTGCTGCATCTTGCTCTGCTCTTTCTCCTCTGACTCTGGTCAATCTGCTCCTATGACTATGCTGGGAAAGGTCAATCTAACATGACCATTACTACAAGTGACACAAGGAGTCCCCAGGATCCCGGTTCCTCCACTTTTCTCCTCGTCTCAACGTGTCAGATCCATGTTTTAACTGTCCAATTATCTGGCTGTTTTATAAGTATTTCAAGCTCAACTTACCTAAAGTCCAGTTTATCACTTTCTTTCAAAGCCATTCCGTATCTAAAAACCTGAGTTTTTAGACTACCAACATTTAAAATGTCATCAACTCTAAAGATCTTTACCCTGTCCATATCCATCTGAATTCTTCTGGCACTTTTCTAATGAGTCCTCCTGTGTCCAGATTTCATCTGCTCTACTGCCCACGCATCTTAAATCCCAGCTGATAGGACCTGTCTCCTCCTAAAGTCCTATAGGATAAAAAACACTCTCTTTGCTGTGGCATGACGTGGTTCTTGCTTGTTCGTGCAGGTGTCACGTGCCCTAGCCAGTGCAAAGAAACTGAGGATTTAGATGATGACACGCTCTCACATTTGTCCTCATTGTGTTTTCTCTGTCTGGACTGCTTGACTCAAGCTGTGAATTGCTGTTTATAGATCAAATCCATACACAGCTGTGTGGAACTCTCTGGAATGTGGGCTTTCTTAGAAGATGAAACTAAAAGCCATTTGATTTCTGAGTCAGAGGAATTGACAAAAAACTTTTTATAGTGTTGTGGCTTACAGATTAAAAAGCAATCAGGCTTCTGCTTCAATGAGCAATAGGCTATAACTTCTAATAACTGATTATCGAATTTTTAAAATAAATTTATTGGCTGCTTATTCCATTTTATTTCAAGAGTGTACCAATAAATTCTTTAAAGAAGATGAAGGAAAGCTCTATCTGCTATGTCTGTCAACTCCACTGTGGTGAAATACTTTCCTATACTAAATGAATGTTTAAATTAAAAACAAAAACCTCAACTTTGCAAATGTAGGATGACATGTATATTTATAAATAAATATATAATACTGATGTGTACACAATACATATGCACTTACATATAATTTTTTGTCTTAATAAATTTGGGAGAAAATCAGATTTCTATATAATTTCATAATCAATACACATAAGTATAGTCTAGTGTGCAACATATTATGTTTAAAGATAAATTTATTAATCTCTATTTCACATCATCCTTTATGAAAGAGTAGAAAAAAATATTAGAAGGAATATTTAAGAGATTGGAATTTTTAGCTCTTCAAATTTATTAGTAGACTGTATTCAATTTGTATCTCTAGATATGAAAAGGATTTTGGAGGGTGAGCTTCATCATGAGTCTTATAAGAAAATAATTACATATTATTAAATAATCACATGTGCTCATTCAACTCCTTCCACCTGTGCAGATGAAATTTAGGGATATTAAACTATGCGAGGAGACAAAATACAGCAAGATTGAGATTCAGACTGAAAGATCATAATGACATCAAATATCCACATTTTTATAAAAGAAACAAGTCACATGATATAAAGGAAATGAGCTAAAATTAGAATTAGAAAGCAAATACCAACTGTGGTTTCCATATTACAGAATAACACTACATACATTAGTAAACATCCTGTTCTATAGTCCTTCAATAACCTAATGAAAACACGAACCTTCCTTTATTCAGATGAGGAAACCCAAGCTCAGGAAGATGGGAGAGACTCTTTCCATATCTCCAAAGAAGGTTCTCTCATGCCAAAACATATATTCATTCTACTTCATCTCTGGTGTGCTTCAATGTAGGATTATGCCACTTGAGAAAATTAACAGTGATAGTGAAGTTATCAATGGTCTGACCCTGAGAGATTTGGAACTTTCTATTAATATGTGTAGATAGGATACAAGACAAGATTATACCCTCCAATAAGATGCATGAAAAAAGGGCAACACACTGTGGAAAACTGATGATCAATGACACGCACTTCTGAAAAAATTAGTTGAGATAAAATTCATGTAACAGCCAGGCCTGATGGTGCACATCTGTAATCCCAGCACTCAGGAGGTTAAGGCAGGAGGATCGTTGCAATTTTGAAACCAGCCTGGGCTACAAAGTTAGCTCAAAGTCAGCCTGAACTGCATAGTGAGACTCTGTCTCAAAAAGACAAAAAAAATAAAAATATAAAATAAAATTTATGTAACATAAAACTTGCCATTTTAATGTTTGCAATTCAATGATTTTAAAAGAGTTCTGCAATGATCACCACTATGCAAATCTACAATATTTTCATCAGCAAAAATAAATTATGTACCCATTAAATTCTCACCTCCCATCATTCCTATGCAACCACTAACCTACCCCCCTTTGTCTCTATGGATTTGCTTATGACAGACATTTTATATAAGTAGAATCATTCAAGATGTGTTGTTTCTGGCTTCATCTGCTCAGTATGATGTTATAAGCACATACTGAGCTCTCATCACTATCCATCTTCAAGTGTATCGAAAGAGGCAAGAGATACACACTCAGTGTTTGACCTGAGCCTTTCATGGACTTTAATTATATCCTGTCCCCATTAACCAAGTGAAGACAAACTCATTTAAAGAAGGAAACATTTATTTAAAGAAGGTAACTTTTTCTTAAAATATTATAGGGACCCTATCTTCACCAGAATGTGCTTTAGAAACAATCCTCTGATCAACTAACATAAAAAACAAAGGAATAATGTAAACTCCTGACTTTTAAAATAAAAAATAAGAGAGTTTCAAAGATCGCGGACCTAGAGGTAGCAGCATATGGAGCCTCTCTGAGAGAGACAGCTCAAATGCCAGACTAGAACACCCTGGAGAGATGCAAAGAGAGGGAGATGGACTCTCTCAACCTAGGAAGAAACTGAAGTGAAAGAAACTGCTCGAATACGAGGTCCCGGGGCTACCATTAGAGAAGCTAGGATCGGCAAGCACTGCACTCTCCCGAGCCGCCTGAATTCGTGCCCGAGATCCACTTGAGTAACTGAACCTGCGCCGAAGTGACTGGCTTGAGCAGCTGGAGTGTGGAGCTGAACAGCCCT
>PVJX010020575.1:0-33156 GCA_004027295.1 Dolichotis patagonum | reverse complement strand
TTATACTATTGTGTTATGTTTGATATTATTGTAATTGAAACTATGCTCAACTATAGCAGAGTAAGAGATATGGCGTTAGATACTGTTGATGTCCAGTTGACTTAATGTAAAGTACTGTGTTGCCTATGTTGTCCTCTTCTGATCTGCTCTGTACTGCCCCCTTTTGTTTTATTCTCTTTTAAATAAAAAAAAAACAAAGAATCATATTTATAAATATCACATTGTGTCTCTAGTGTAAAAAGTAATAAGAACTGTAGGAGTAATAAAGCCCCAAATGTGTAATTGCTATTGTAAAAAAGTGGAAAAGAAAGTTCTCTAAAGGATATAACTGCATGTATGTTTAAGCATGTAAGATGGATGACCATATTACTGTTTTGTTAGATCATATATCAAAACTGTTAAGTCTCACTGGATGTGTACTTTGTATGTTTTGATTTTGTAACTTGAACAAGTATTTCCAAGATGATAGAATGTAACTTATGAAGTAATGATTTCTTAGAGTTTTTTTTGTTATTTTCATTTTTCCCTTGTAATTCTGTATTGTTGCTACCCTTTTTTCTCTTTTGTTTTTTTTTCACTCTTTAAATAAAATTTTTAAATAGGGATAAAAAAATATTTTTTCAGTTTTGAAAATGATATGAGATACGTGCAGTAGAGTAGGCTGCAGGCTCAGATGTTAAGGGTCCAGCTCATCGACGTTTTGAGTTTGGAGCTGTATGTCCGCGTGTGATCACCGTTAAAATTAAGATGGAAAAGATCTCCATTGCCTTAAAAGCCTCCCCTCTGTGCTTTCTCCCCAGTATGTGCTGCTGCACCCTCGTCCCAGTTTGAGGTCACTGTGTGTCCAGGTGGTGTGTGGCTCTTCACGTCCTCCCCTCCCTTGAGGTAACCTTGGGACTGCAGCTGCTGGCCAAGCTTCTGCGGACGCTGCCCACAGTTCCTTTTGACCTTCTGAAAGGGCGGAGCCAGTTCACAAAGGATGAGCAAAGCAGCCTGTGAGTTTCAGCTGTATGGCAAACTTACCAATACTTGGTTTTGTTACCTGTTTTAAATTTTAGTCAGTCTAATATGTACACAGTGGGTAACTGCAGATTCAATTTGCATTTTCTTGATGTGTAATCTATGAAATGCCTGTTCTAGGTTTTTTTTTTTTGGTCACATTTAAAGTGGTCATTTGTCTTTTTATTATTAATTTCAAGGGTTCTTAATATATTATGAGTGTGAGCCTATTGTCCAATGTAACACACTATTATAAAATCCTAATCCCAGGCTATATCTGACCTTTTCACCTCTCATATCCTGTTTAAGAAATATTTGCTACCCTAAAGTTTGGAAATCGTTTCGTTTCCTAGATGTTATTTGTTTTACCTTTCAAATTTGGTATGTATTCCATCTATAATTGATTTTGTATATTTTATGAGATACTGTCAAGATCTACTTTGTACCATGGAAATACCTTACAGGATTATTTATACAGAACATCTTACTTTTCCCTCTGAGCTGATGTAGAATTGTTTTTCAAAATCAGATGACCCGTGTGAGTGGCTCTGTTTGGGAACCCTCTTCTGTTTCACCCACCAATTTGTCCAGACTTTAACCAATAAGCGTGCTATACTGAGAAATGTAACTTTGTAGTAGGTTTCAATATCTGATAGTGTAAGACTTCTAGCTTTTTTCTACAAAATTTATTTGTTCTAGGTCCTTTATATTTCTATATATACCTCATAATCAGCTTGATTATTTCAATAATAACAAAAGAAACTTCAGAGACTTTTATATTTCACTAAATGTGTAAAGTTTGGAGAGAATTTACATCTTAGTAGTATTTAATGTTTGAAACATTTTTGGGGGGGGTACCAGGGATCAAACTCGTGACCTAGCACTTGCCAGGCAGGTGCTTGTGTTGCTGAGCTAAACTCTGGGCCCAATCTTTGAAGCTATTAATGTTTTGTGCATATCAATTTATTTGTCTTTTAATGGTTTCCAATTTTCAGTATGGAAGTCTTAGAAATTTTAATTACAATTACTGATAATTTGACACTTTTGATACAATTGTGAATGCTACTATTTTTAAAGTTTCCAAATTTGTTGATGTTCATGTATAGAAATAGAATTACTGTGTAGGCTGCAGACCACTAGGGAATGTGTCTGAGCTCAGAGGACCCAGGAAGTGACCATCCACTGCTAGCAGATGCTGTGGCCCACTGAAGACCCCTGTCCAAGCCTGCAGAGTCAGGAATTGAGCACTTCATGCCCAGTCCCTGCATCATCCTTAGCACAGTGCAATGAATTTGACAACCAACAGATCAACCTGACTGAAGCAGAGACCTACACCCAGGAGGAGAGTCTCGCTTCAGGACTGACGTGATTCCCTCCCACAGAGCCTGGTTGGGAGACAGCCTTGGAGGATAGGCATGGAGCAGGGGGAGCAAAATGGAGTCTCCTGGGATGCTGTGGGAGGTCTGGGCTCAGACCAGGAAGATCACAGGGCCTCTATTCTGTTGTGCAAGGGCAGGAGTGGTGACAGCAGTTGTTGGAAGAGGCAGTCCTGAAGCTTAGCATCATGGTGTGATAACATCCAGCAGGAACCAGTGCTCTGATTACTGTAGGTAAGTATAAGGGGGTGCTAACTGCCTGCTCTAAAATCAGAGACCTTTTTGTTTTGTAAAACACTATGCCTGATAGCCTTGGACCCTCGGATTTGGGTTTGTTAGCATCCAGTTTACATTTGCTGCCGTTGTTGTTGTCACTGAATTTACACCCTAGACAAGGTAGCATAGTACTGGAAGGCAACTGACTTTCTCCCCATGCCAATACCTAGATTACCTTCACAGTCATAAAAAATCCTGTGGCTTCCTCCTGAGGAACAGAATCTGGGCCAAAGAATTTGCAAACCCCAGCATAAAATACAAACAAACAAACAAACAAACAAAAACAGGAACATGAAAAGGCAAGGTAACAAAATGGGTCCCCCTGCAAAACTGCCAGCTCCCCGAAAATGAGTACAGTGGACAATGAAGGGTGGAAAATCATAAGATGCACAGTAGATGAATCTGAGAGGACATCAGTGAAAGTGAAACAAATTTAAAGAAGATGTAAATAATTACATAATGACTGTAGTGAAATGAATGGTCCACACGTCTAGCGAAGACACTAACAAACAACTAGAAGAGCTAAAGAAAAGGATGCAAAAACATGAAAATCCAGAACAAAAAACAATAGGAGATCATAAGAAAGTCCCAAACAGAAACATAGGAGATTAAAGATATAATCATAGGAGATTAAAGATAAAGTCCCAAACAGAAACATAGGAGATTAAAGTATGAGTAGCCGGAGTGACCAATGCTAATACAGTGTGAGACCTAGAGGACGGCGCTGTCATTGATGGCCAGTTAATGAGAGACACCTTTAAAAGAATAAGGGAACGTGAAAAATGAACCCAAAAGCTCCTAGCTGATTCAAAGAGGTCTAATATAAGAGTAACTGGAATTAGTGAAGAATTAGAAGATGGCACAAAGGGCATAAAAAATCTGGTTACATAAGTAATACCAGAACTTTTTCCAGACATAAAAAAGAATTTAAATACAGAAAAATGAAGTATATAGAACCCTGAGAAGCCAAAATCAGAAAAAAAACACTCCACAGCCTATAATAATTAAAATACCAGAAATAAAACACAATTGCAGAGTCTTAAAGGTTTCTAGAAAGAGCAACAAATCACCTATAAAGGAAAACCCATCAGAATTACAACAGATTTCTCAGCACAAGCCTTAACAGCAAGGAAAGCATTAAATGAAGTGTTTTAAATTCCAAAATATGAAAATCCAGATGTTTTCAACAGTTTCCGACCAAGATTTTTACACCCTGCAAAATTACCTTTCCACATTGATGGAGAAATATGAACTTCCATGATAAAAAAAAACCTAAAACACTTCCATGATAAAGAAAACCTAAGGAAATTTATGACCACCAAAGGAACACTCCAAAGAGTTCTCAAGGACACCCTGTAAGGAGACAGTGAAGCTACCAATGCCCAGTGATCCCATTAGCTGAATACATCAGGTAGGGAAAATAATAAGTAGAAAGGAAATAAACAATACAGTAACAGGAAATCGACAGGTACAACGACAGGTATAGCTCATTACTTATCAATTGTACTGTATCTAATGGGCTAAAGTCACCAATCAAAAGACAGAGATTAGAACAATAGATTAAGAAAAAAAATGCAGCAGTATGCTGTATATGAGAAACACGTTTAACACAGAAAGAAATTCACAGAATATAGATCAAAGGAGGGAAATCAATATACCATGCAATGGGAACCCAGAAATAATCTGGAGTAGCTATCTTATTTTCAGACTAAGTAGATTTTAAGGTACAAATGATTAAAAGAGACAAAGAAGGCCACTATGTATTGGTTAATGGAACTCTTCAACAAGAAGAGGTAACAGTTATGAAATATATGGACCAAACCACAAAGATTTCCAGTTTCATAAAGCAAACTCTAATGACATGAAGAATCAGATAAACATCAGCACAATCACAGTGAGAGGCTTCAATACTCCACTACCACAAGTAGACAGATCAACTGAACACAAAACCAACAAAGAGGTATCAGAGTTGAATCAAACCATCAGACAAATGGGCCTAATGGATACACTCAGAGTGTTCCATCCAGGAGCAACAGAACAAATTCTTTTTGGCTGCATATAATTACTTCCCCCAAATAACCACATGCTAGTTTGATAAAGAGTGCCTAAATAAATACTGAAGAAATGAAATTTCACAAGTGTGAGGTCATGAGTCCGATCCCTGGTTAAAAAAAAAAAAAGAAAGAAAGAAAGAAATTTTTACCAAGCATATCATCACAACAGCAAAAGAAACCATAGACACTAGCCAAATCCATATGGAAATTAAACAAGACACTCTTGAATAATCAATGGGTCACAGATTAAGGAAGAATTAAGACAGCTCCTAGAATTAAATGATAATGCCAGTACAACATACTGACTAGAACTTATAGGACATAATTAAAGGAGTCCTATGAGGGAAGTTTATAACAGTCAATTCTCACATCAGTAAAATAAAATGAGACCAAATAAATAAGCTAATGATGCACCTCAAGGTCTTAGATAAATTAGATAAACAAGAAAAGCAAACCTAGAGCTTGTACAAACAAAGAAATTATAAAGAACAGAGCAGAGGTTGATGAAATGAAGACTAAAAAAATACAAAGAGTCAATATATCAAAGAACTGCTTCTTTGAAAGAATAAGTAAAATAGACAAACTTTTAGGCAATACCAAAAAAGGAAAGAAATTAATTACAAATTAATGTAATTAGACAAGCAAAAGGTGAAATCACAATAGACACCACCAAAATACAGAAAATTATTAGCAACTGCATTACATCCTTATATGCCAAACAAATGGAGAACTCAGAAGAAATGGAGAGATTCCTATGTACAAGAAACTGCCACAACTGAACCAAGAAGACCTAAAAACTTTGGACAACCCAAAAATAAGCAATGAAGGGGAAGCAAGAAAAAAAAAAAAAACTATCAACTAGGAAAAGCCCAGACCTTACGGATTCACAGTCTAATTCTACAAGAACTTCAGGGAAGATCTATCATCAGTATGTCTCAAACTCTTTATTTATTCATTTGTACCAGGAACTGAACTCAGGACTTTGCCTTTGCCAGGCAGGCACTTGCACCACTGAGTTATACCCCCAGCCTAACTTTTTAATCAATCAAGAGGAAAAGAATATTTCCAAATACTTCCAAAATCATTTTCAGAAACTAAAATTACCCTGATCCAAAGACCAAACAAGATCCAACCAAAAAAGAGAACTACAGGCCAATTTCTCTGATGGACATACTTGCAAAATTCCTTTAAAAGGTACTGGCACATAGTATGTGGCAAGTCATCAGAAAGATCACACACAGCAAATTTCATCTCAGGGATAGGAGGTTGGTTCAACGTACACAAATCAATAAATATAATTCATCATGTAGAAGCAGTGACAAAAATATCACAGTCATCTCAGTAGATGTAGAAAAAGCCTTTGAAAAATTCAACATCTATTCATGATAAAAGCCCTGAAGAAAATAAGCATAGAGGGACCTATATCCACATGATAAAGCCATTACCAGGAAACTGCCAATATCTTGTTAATTGAGAAAAGTTGAAAACCTTCCTTATAAAATGAGGAACAGGTCAGGAATATTCCTTATCACCCTCCTTTTCAACATAGTCTTTGAAACATGAGGCAGAGAAATAAAACAAGAGAAATAAATAAAGAGATACATATAGAAAAGGATGAAATCAAAGTATGATTTGCAGATGACATAACTCTTCACTTACAAGATCCAACAAACTCCACCAAAAGACTTACAACTGATAACCAAATTCAGCAGTGTAGCAGGATACAAAATAAGCACACAGAGATCAACAGCATTCCAGCACACTGTTAATGAACTCATTGAAAAAGACATTAGGAAAACTGCATCATTTTCAATAGAGAAAGAAAATTAAATACTTAGTTATTAATCTAACAGATGAAGTGAAAGACCCCTAAATGAGAATTATATCAGACCAAAATTTTAAGAACAAAATCAGAAAATAGAAAAATATTGCCTGTTCTTGGGCAGGCAGAACCAAAATGGTTATACTTCTAAAACTGATGTGTAATTTTAATGCAATTTCAATAACAAAATACCAATGATATTTCTCACAGAACTAGGGAGAACAATCCTAAAACAATACGGAATCAGAGGAGGCCCAGAAAACAAGAGCAATGCTGGGCAACAAAAGCAATGCAGGTGCCATCACTAACCCAGAGTTGAAGTTATAGTATAAAGCTACAGTTATTAAAACAGCATGGTAGTGGCATGAAAACACACAAGTGGGTTCATGGAGCAGAATTGAAGTAGAAATACCTGCAGGCAGATACAGGTATTTGATCTTTGACAAAAGAGTAAAAAATATACACTGGAGGAAGTGCTCTCTTTAATTAATGGTGCTGGGAAATTCAGACATGTGTGTGTGGCAGAGTGAGTCTAGATCTGTGTATCTCTTCATGTACTACACTGAAATCAAAATGGATCAAAGATCTAAATGTTAAAGGAGAAACACAATCTCCTAGAAGATTAGCTAAAGCTCTTCAAGACATAGGTGAAGGCAAGGACTCTCTAAACAGAACCCAAATAGCACAAGAAATATTGAGAACCAACAAATGTGATCATAACAAATTAAAAAGCTCTTGCAAAACAGAAGAGACAACCAATAGAATGAAAGGGCAATCTACAGAATGAGAAAAAATTATGCCTCAGTCAGAGGGCTAAGAAGGGTCAGGGAATGGAGAAATATCAATATACAACATGTACAAGTATGAATTCCTTATGAATTTGTACCAATACCTAAATGTACCTATATTTAAAATGTATCAATAAATTTAATTAATTAAAAAGAACATAATAAAGAACTCAAAAAATTTCCAAATTTTACACTGAGTTTCATTGGGTTTCCAAAATGAAACTCAGTGGATAAGTAAGGAACTGATGTAAATAGATACTTTCCAGAGAAGAAGTACAAATGACCAATAAATACATGACAAAATGCTTATCATCACTGAGCATCAGAGAAATGAAAGTTAAAGCTATATTAAGGTAACACCTTATCCCAGAAAGAATGATTATAATAAAAAACTCTAATCATAACAAATGCTATCAAGGTTGTGGGGAAAAAGGAACACTGCTACACTATTGGTGGGAGCACAAGGTAATGCAACCACTGTGGAAAACTAGAAATTCCATTTGACCCAGGTATCCTCTTTCTACATATCTTCCTAAAAGAGTTACAATCATACTATGGGAATACATGCATATCCACATTTATAGCAGCGCAATTAATTATAGCTAGAACTTGGAAACAACACATATGTCCATCAATGGATAAATGGATAAGGAAAATGTGGTGTTTATACACAAGGAAGTACTGTGTTCTCACTTGCAAATGAATGGGCACAGTTTGAGGGGGACAATGTTAAATGAGATGAGGCAAACACAAGCTGAAATAGCACATGATTTCTCTCACTGAGAAACATGAACAACAAATAAGAGAAATAAATGGGAATGAGAAAAATTTCATATACTTCCCCAAATTGCAAATTTCATCAAGAAATATTTCAATATATATGCTACTTGGTTTCATTTATATTACTAGGTTATCTTAATTCTTTTTAAAGAAAGTTTTGTGTTAGTGTCTGTTTCTTTTTTTTTGAACAATCTTGGTTTGTCTTACATTCTGAGTGACTCCTTTGAAGATACCAAACACAGTACAATAGCAACTGTTATGCTGTTATTTGGTCATGAAATTTTGTTTTTCATGAACAATTTAAAATTAAAATAAATAGAATTAACTCTTGAAAATAAACTCTGTATACATTGACCTTGTTAAATTCATTTATGAGTCCTGAACTTTATAAGTTCTCTGGGATTTTCTTTTTACATGTGATATAATCTCAAAATAAGATAATTTTATCTTTTCATTTTCAATCTCTATGCTTTTTATTTATTTTTCTTGCCATATTGCACTAGCCAAGATGATGACAAGTGATGTTGGGAAGAAAAATTGAAATAGACAAAGTTTACACAAAGAAACACCAAAATTGAAAAGAGCAAACCGAGTTTCCCTGGTTTTATCATTGGTCTAAGGAAAATGTATGGCACCCCTGGAGCGAGTTTGTTCTTCTGGATTTTTGTACTTGTTTTAACAAACCTTTCCTACCCAGAATGGAGTTAATTATTCTGGCTGAGTTTTCTCCAGGGTCCTATGTTATTCCGTGTCCCAGCCTGTGAAGGAGTGATTTCTGGTAAACAACATTGAATTTTCTTTTTCCTTCAATTTTCTACTACCTTCTCAATTTTCATTAATTCCCTTCATCTTTTGTTCACTCACTACATAGTTGTTTATTAAGTGGCTCTTACATGGAAGGCATTTTTGTAAGTAGTAGGAAATCCATTTTTAACAAAATAGATGTAATCCTGCCTGTACTGAACATAAAATTGTCTTAAATTTAAAAGTTATCTAAATTTTTCATTCAACTGGAGATTTGCTTGTATTTAATTGTGGGATTAGTACACCAAATTTCATTAAGGACCCAGGGTTTTCTGTGTGTCCTATCATATTTAGACTGCTGGCTTTTGATCTACTGAAGACTACTTTACTACTATAGTTCTAAACGTCATAACTTTCCACCAAAATATTCAAGGCAGGAAGCAGAATAGCCACTGTCCTCTCTATTTATCTCCTTTATTAAGATGAAAAATCATTCCTAGGAGCTCTCCTGAAAACCATATCTGTTTCAGTGATACGAATTGTACCACATGCTCATCCTTAGCAAGAGAGACTGAGGAAATGAGTGTTGTGCTGACGAGGGGCTTTACTAGGGTAAACTCAGATTAGCTGTGGCAGATCCACTACAGCTGTTCATGTTGTCACCCTAAATCCAGCTGGAATGTTCCCAGCCATGAAGAGAGGAAATAGCCAGTAGATAGACACTGGGCAGTGTCTGCTACTGGGAGAGTCTCTGTTTACCATCTTCCAAAACCCAGTTAATTTAGATTAGGTCTCACATTGTTCTTTCACTTCCTGGAATTACTATTACTATTTGTCGCACAGGTTTGAATGTTCTGTTCATGTTTCTGTTTTCTCTCTATCCACAGACTATAAGGTCTCTGAATGTAGTTTTCTTCATAGCTACATAGGCCTCAAGTCCAAGCCCAGTGCTTCAGACCCAATAAATGCTTTAAAATGTGTATCAACAACAAAAACAAAAAAACTAGAAGATTTGGGGATTTGATACTGACTAATCTATGTTTACTAAGTGAATGAATACATAATTAAAAACTGTAATTTTTTTATGAAGCTATTGTTGCTTGGTTAGCTATAATCAGTCAGATCTTCCACTTTCCTCACTGGGCCAATGCTCATAATTCAAGCCTAAGGAATGTTCAGAGGTGTGAAGAGAATTCTGAGATTAAACAAGAACTGTGCTGATTCCTTGACAAAATTATATCAGAAAATTTAATTAGGCCCAAACCACTGTACCTATTTAGATGTGTAAGCTCATTCCAATTTGACTGCAGTTTGCACCTCCATGGCTTTCTTCCCTAAATCCCAATCCTTCCAGGGAAAATTATTCTTAAGCATTCATTCATTCACATATATAGTCATTCATAAAATAAATGCTGACTATCACTCCTCTGGTGAAGATACCATGCTTCTGCGTGTCACACAGAATTAGGGCCTGATTTCTTTCCTGAACTCCTTTTGTACCTGTTTTATAGGGAAAACTTCAGCACCTTTGTTAAGGCTGTCTCAGGTGTCTCCATCCCATGAAAGCTTCCACTCTCCTAAGTGTTTCATTTTTTCCTTTGTGGTCACACTGAACCATCCTTATGCCTCAACGCTAGTTTATTTTACTTTTTATTTTTTACTCAACTCATTATTTGTTTTCATGTTTTCTTCCTTTGTTAGACTGGGACTCCTTGGTGGTAGAAATGTGTAGTAATTAAATCTTTGTATTCTAGCCTCTTTCATGTTGCGGACATATACAGCAAGACTTCACTGACAGCTGACTGAGCACAAGAATAAATAAATACACAGATATGTGACTGATTTTGCAGTTCAGAAAACCAGGTCTGACCAATTACGCCAGCGAACAATAGGTCTTGGGCTTCAATTGGGCTCTTTGGACAGTTACTCAGGATAAAATCCACAGAACCCCACTTCCCCTCCAGGGTTCCTCTTGGACCTTGGACTGTCACTTCTGTGAGGATGTGGCCACTTGTCACGGGTAGCATCTTATTGTTAGACACAAATGAGAGTGTTTGCCAACTCCCCTAGATGAGCAACTGTGTGTAGCAATCTGCGGATTCATCTTTTCCACTCTGTGGGTGTTGTCTCTTCACAGGCAGCACCTCAACAACAAATGGGGCAGAGCAGTGAGCGGAAGAGGCCATTTTCTGGCTCTGAGAATAGATAAGCATCACTAGCTTTTTCCTTCGAACAATGATGACCTCAAAAGCCCCCCTTAGAAGACATAGGCAACAAGACCCAAGCAAGTAGGTGAAAAGTGAGAGCAGACCTGGCTTTCCTCAGGAGGTAATGTTTGTTTTCTGGAAATCCGCACATGCAGGTTCAAGGGGTGCCATTCTTTTGGCACCGTGTCAGGCACAGGAGAGTTTCTCAGTCAGCTTTGGACACTCCTTCCTTCCTCCCACACCATGTCCTAAACTAGAAAAAGCCTTACATGAGTCTTAGATTTGTATTTTAAACTAGTTTATTTCAGATTGTAATCATGCCATCTAGCATAGTGACACAGTTTGGTTATTTATAGGGTATTTTAACCTCAATTTTTTCACAAAACTCTCTTCTAGCCTATTAGTTTGTAGGGGTGAGGACTGAGGCTGAGAAAGAGTGATTTTGAATTTAAGAAGCAGTAATTCAAGATTTATTTTAAAGTATTTATTGAATACCCACCATATAATAATACAGGTGATACATTTTACCATGAGGAAAATCGGGTGTCCTGGACCAGACTGGAAGCTTTTGGAGGAGTCCCCTCTGACACAGTGACAATGGAGGCTGGGCAGTCAGGGAGCGGTTAAACTGAGACTAAGATGCACGCCAGCTGTACTCTAAACACGATACTTTTGGCTTTGTGCCTCCTCTCTTTTTAGACAAGCTCTGGTCCAAAACTATTACATCAACCATTTTCTATGCCCAGTTGCAATTGGCATGGTATTACAAATGGCCCAATGGTCTGAGATGCCCAGTGGATCTGTTAGTGGGACTGTCTGCTAGACTTGGACAAGCTGCCAGATCCTTACCCATCCATTAGATCAGCTCTGTCGAATGTCTTAAACTGAGAGAAGCAATCCAGGCAGTTAAAAGCAACTGATCCAGCAACAACATAAGGACAAAATAATTCACTACCCTAAAAATAAACCATTTAAACGGCATGAGCCTGTAATACCTATGATTGAAAGAGCTAGAAGATGCTTTAGTATTTTGGCCTCCTGTTTATTACAGATATTTATAGATATGTAGATGCTGAAATTCAGAAAAGTTATTTATCTAATTACTGCCACTCGTTCAGATGATAGAGTTGAATTAGAAGTATATTCTGACTCCCGTGCAGGGAGGAGACACAATAGAATCCAACAAGTGAACTAACATCCCACATTGAATTGCTACTCTGGTAATTAACACTTACATGGACGGCTCTCACCTCTCAGAGCTTGCAAAATCAGGTAGCTCTGGGGGACTTTTGATCCACACGAGGTATTTTCACTTCTTCCTCTATGACTTGGTGTCACCAGCTCATTCTGATGTACTCCCAGGATGTGGTGTTTATTGCCTTTTACATATTGAGCACATGTTGTTGTAAGATAAATTGGAAGGAAAGCATTAAATCTCAATCAGTGTTCCACTTACATTAAGCAGTATTTCATAACTAGGGAGTACAAGGGGCCTACCTGTCCTGCTGGAGCCCAAGTTATGAGATTCAACTCTCACAGCCTATTCGAGGTAGGAGCAACTCAAGACACAGGGATCAGAAACAGAACAATGCTACAGAATTCGCAGGACTCACAGACACTGCACATTTGCCTTTGCTGTCACAGAATGTTGGATTCTCCAGCTGAAAATGGGCCATCCAGTAGAAAAGTGGCTTAGCCTTGGTATGTCTTAAAGGAAAGGGTGCATAACTTGCCTTTTAGGCAGGACATCTTCTCATGGAAGGACGATTTCATTGGTTAAAGGATGTTTACCTCGCCTGGATACTTTGTGGTAAAACCAGTCCTTGGGGTGACCAAAAGCTCCTCTTCACAATTTCCAAATGTTTCTAAGGTTTAACCACACCCGGTTGTAAACCACTGGCTCTGACCCATGGAAAGATAGATTTCTTGGTTCAAATCTATCTTGGCTCAGTCAGTATGAACCTTTGTGTTCTTGGGTAGGTCACTGGGTTTCATTTTCTTAATCATCTAAGTGGAGGGAAATAACAGCATCTGCTTTGTAGTGTGAGAATTAAAAGGTTTATGTGGGCTGTGTGACAAAGTCTGTTACATAAACAGGCATGCTCTCCACTTATGATGCAGTAAAATGTAGACTTCCAGAACACAGAGAGGATAGTTTTATTTGTCAAGCATTATAGGACAGTGATTTAGAGGGGGAAATTTTCAGTGACCTATTTGACATCTTAAAAGCAAATATGTCATTCCAAAATTTGGCAAGAAAATTGGAGAATTAAAAATTAATAGAAGATAGTGAAATTTCTAGTCTGTAACATCAAGGTCACCTTAACTCAGCTCAGTTCTTAATTGTTTAGGTAAGAATATAGTGACATTGAAATAATAACGTGAAAATTTTTGTTAGTGAAACTCAGAAAAATAATTATACCAAATATTTTTAAAGCAAAAAAAAAGCTGCCCAGAAGTCCTGGTCTCTTCAAGATCATCTCTGCTACCTTCTTTCTGGGCACTCTGGCCGAAGTCCTGGGTCGTCCTTGACGCTGCTGTCTCCTACATATTCTTTCAGATGCCCAGAGTCCAGTACCCACTTCCTACCTTTACTGCTAACTCCTTAGTCTGGCCACTAGGTACCTGGTCAAGATTATTACCAGTCTCCTCACTGGCTTCCTGCCCCACTATTACGTTAGCTGATCCAGTTAAAAGCTGAGCTCTATCTTACAATCCTCTGCTCAAATCCCTGCAGTGACTGCACTACCATATTACAGAAATTGCAAATTCACAACTTTGTTGTCTTCTTCTCTGATCTTCCACGCTTTTCCTCAATCATTCTATTCTAGGCATTTCATTCTTCTCACCGTTCTTCAGATATGCCAAGCACCCCTACACCCAGAGTCTTTTCACCGCCTGGCATTTCTTTCCAGAATGCTCTTCCTCATGGCCAACTCCTCCACCTCCTTTGAGTCTGTTTAAATATGACCTTTTGAAGGAGACTTTTCTGAACACTTTATTAATATTATAGCCTCTCCCTGAAACACTGCTTACCCTTTTCCAGGATATATCTTTCTGCAAAGTATGCAACGCCAGCAGAGATAATTCACATATTCTCTTTATTATAGTTTCAAGGAGAGTGGAAGGATTTATATTCTATTTAGTCCTAGGATGCTTGATGACTAAGAGAGTATCTGGTGGATAGAAGGTACTCAATAAACACTTGTTCAATAAGTGCACACATATGTGACGTGTAGACATTTTTTATGTTAGATATGATGTTAGATGCCACCTCCAAATATAGGAGTTATATAAAATGTCTACAGAGTATCTTGAAATGTGCTACAAAGGTCTTAAATTATTTTGTGAGATTTTTTCTTATAATTTTACAGCAGTGGTTGTAATTTAACTACTGGTTGGCTGGCCCAGTTTATCTCTTTTGTTTGATTTCTTTCCTCTGTCCCTGTCACATTTTATTATTGAAAACTGCCAAACAGTTCTCTTTCTCCAAAGGCTGCAGATTATTTTGTGCCTCTTTGTCTTTATTCGTGCTGCCTGCTCCTCTCTGGAATTCCCTTGTCCCTTCGCTTTTTCTGGCTGGTTCTTGCACTTTAGGGGTGCAGGCCTCCTGAGGCGCTCCTATGGGCCCTCTTGTTGAACTGAGTGACCCCAGTTCTGCGTTCTTCATAATCACCCGTGAATCCCTCCAGCTCTGCAGTCTGCACGCGCCCCTGGAATGGTTTCCTCCTGTGTCCCTCACTCCCCCTCCGTCGCACAACTCTAGAGAAGGTCAACAACAAGGGCTGATGTTGAACAAAATTGGAAGACCATGCCAGGACGGAGGGCTGCCTGGGGACGTGTGTCCCCACGGGGCTCCCCCATGCTTTCACACCAAGCCTCCCTACTTCTGAGCCAATTGGAAAGAGACTGGGACCATGGCGCCAGGCCAGCACGGTGTGGAATCCTGGCTTTCTGGTGGCCCGATGTGTATCTCAGACAAACCCCTGTGTGCAGTGTCCTGGTGCCCACAAAGGGAATACGGCAGCCAGACCATGGCCGTGCCGCACAGGCCCACATTCCGCCCCTGAGGACGGCAGGAAACAATGGCCTCATGTGGAGTGTTCATCCTCCCCCAGTGGAAGCACACAAAAGCAGAGTGCAGCGCTGTCTCGGAAGTGTGGTGAGGAGAAGATGTCGTTAGATGTGGCGGGCTCCTTCACTTTCTCACCAGGCCAGTGAAGAGCTGGCATGTTCCTTGATAGCTGGGTTCAACTTTCACTTCTTACAGACAGATGGTTGACTGAAAGTTAATAACGCCATTTTACACAGGAGACACCTTCGCGGGTCTTCGCGGGTGCAGTCTCATTCCTGCTCTCCTCAGAGAGGACCCGGGACTGCCCAGGCTCCCCTTGTGCTCCCCCACCTTCTTGCCGGGCCAGGTGTGGTTTGTCCTCCTGTGGGCCAGCAGCCGCAAGTGTGCTGGGCTTCACAGGGCCTGCAGAGCATCCCTCGGTGAGGCAGGCATGCCACAAGCCTTCCTATTTTGCCTGTGATCCAGCTCCGTGAACGTCAGCCTGTCTGCCTTCCCAGTGGCCAGCAGAAGAGACTGGACATTAGCACCATTGGTCTCACAGGGGTTCAGAATTCATAACCGTGGGCTCTATTTGCAGGTGCAAGTTTATTTCATAGGTTCTAAATGTTCACTCTAGTAGCTATGAGCAAAATCAAAGAGGCCAAAAAGAGGAGGAGGAGGAGGCAAGTGACATTTCCTTTCATGTTTTTGGCTTTCTTCTTTATTTCAGTTTCCTTATTTAGGGCTGAGAATGAAATTAGTGACTGTCATAGCATAGAACAGATTTTGATGAATGTAACTCTGCTTATACATAATGAAGAGGGTATTTTTTTTCCCCTAAAGAGAGAGGCACTGTAACATTGTTTAAATTCACAGACACTGGAGCCAATTTCCTGGTTTTGAACTGGGTGTGGTGGTGAATACCTGTGATCTTAGCAATCAAGAAGCAGAGGCAGGAGGGTCTCCAATGAGTTTGAGGCCAGCCTGGACTACATAGTGAGTTCAAGGTCAGCCTGAACTGCATAGCCAAACACTATCTCAAAAAACAAAAACAAAAATGCCAAATTTCCTGATTTCATTCTCTTCGTTTTCTTTTCTTTTCTTTTCTTTTCTTTTCTTTCTTTTTCTTTTTTTTTTTTTTGAGAAGTAGCAGATTGACATAGTGCTTTATTTAAGCTGTCTGTATGAAGGAAGATAATGTGCATCCCTACCACATCCGTGTAAAAATCCTAAGGGTGTACAGGATATAAGGACAGTTTCTTGTAGTCATTTCACATCCTTGTGGGTCATACACTGAAGGAAAGAAGCAGTTTCAGTATGACCAAGAGGAGCAGTCACATGGCTTCTGGGGTTCACATACCTTTCATTTTCAGTAAACATCTTCCCTCCAAATCCCACCTGTTCCTCCAGGGAATACAATTTGATGAAACTTGTCTGCTTTCGCTCTTTCCTTGTGCCACTTAACTCGTTTATAACCAGTTTTGCCCAAACCATCCCACTGAACTCAGCTTTAATGTGGGGCAAGCGTCCACACTGCTACAACAAGGGTTGATTTTCAGTGTTTACTTTTGTTGTTTCCAGGTGCACTGAATGTAGTTTGTCACTGTTTCTTCGAAGCTGTTTTCCTGACAGTCACGGCACCACACCCATTGCTTCTTCCTCCTTCTGTCTTCCCGTTCTCAGCAACCTTCTCTCTGTTCCAAAATCATTTCTAAGGATGTTTTCCAGGGATGTCTTCTTATTGAACTTCCCTTCTGATTTTAAACATTTTCCCTGAGCCCACTCTTCAAATTTCACCTGGATTGAGAACAGAATGATTTGTAGTTCCTGTTTTGACCCATTCTTAGTTCTCAGAACTGAAAAGTCCAAAAATTCCCAATGCACACTGCTTTCTCTCTTCTCCCATATTTCTCAAAGGCAATATGTTGAGAGGGGACCTTTATGCATCTTTCTATCCAGAGACTTCTCCTGTGTTCCAGATAGAAACTGGGAGTTATTTTTGCTCCTCTGCATTTCCTTGAATTCCTCTGCATTTCCTGTCCTATGAATTCTGTTCCTAAATAATTTAGTTCCTTCCTCTTCTGTCTATATTCTGTGTATCTCAATCCCTCACCTTCTCTCACAGACTTTGAGAATGATCTGATCAGCTGTCTGATCCATAAGCCATCACATTCCATGTACATGTGATCTACAGAATGCCAGGTAGTGGAAACACTCCCCCTGGGCGTATACATACATGTTGGCGTAATGTCCAGGGTGGATGAAGACTTGTGTGACCTCTGACCTAGCAATGCATCCCAGAGTCGGTTAGAAAAAATCAAGCACATGTCCAGAAAGGGTTACACACATGGATATTCAGAATGACATTAGCTTTAATAGCAAAAGTATAGAAAGAGCATGGAAGTGAACCCACAGGGCAATGGATCAGAGAACCACGATGGTCACAGAATGAAAAATAAAACTACAGTCAAAATAGGTGATTTAAAGATATGTCAATTACAAACTTAAAAACTGAGCTTAAAAAGCAAACTGTAGAAAATATTTTAATCACTGGATATTATTTAAAGTGTGGAAACATGAATGCTTCCATGTACTGTTGACACAGACATGCACAGTCAGCAGCAGTAATAAAATGCACACGAGAACTGTAAGCATCAGGGTCAGAAACCGGTGATATTAGGGAGTAGAGGTGTGCATAGGAGTGAGGTACAGAGGGTGTGTCAGCCACACCCGTGATATTTCCTTACTTTAAAAGATTAGGAATCAGCATGGCAAAGCATGGTGTTTGATTTAGCAGGGTAATGGGTGTCTATCGCTTTATTATTCTCTATAATTTTCTCTAGGTTAAAATATTTTTATAATTTGAAAAATCCTACAGTGTCACACCCTTGCTTAAAACACACCACTGACCTCCTGGCGTTCCTCTGACCCCTCCTCAGAGAAACAAGAGGAACTAATCCAGTTTAAAAAGAGTGAATCTCAATGTTTCTGATGGGAAACTTAAAGTAAAATGCTTTGTTTTCTTTACTTCTATTTGGTCTTTTATTTGGTGAGATAAACTCTGGTAACACCAACAAGAGGAAAATTAAGTGTATACAGTGACTTGGCCCTAACACCACCAACGGTGTCAGTGTGCGTGGTTATCACAGCTGCTGTGCTCAGTGACGTGAGTGGCAGCTCAGGAAAGGACGCAGGAGAGTCCTCTGTAAACCCTCATGCACCAGGCGTGCAGGTGACAGCACCCTACACACAGTCCTCAGGCAGAACTCACTTGGCCATCGCCAGTTCTGTGTGGGGAAGGAAGAGGAAACAGGCTTAGAAAAGCAGCAGCTCCTCTCTCACAGGTGTGTGAAGGGAAACAGTTACCTCACGGAAGCTCACAGCAGCCGCCGGAAGGCAAGTCAGAGGGCTAATAAGGAAGTGGAAACCTGGGGGAAAGGGGTGACGCTGGAAACGTCTATTCCTCTTTTGCTGTGTGCAGTTATCGAGGACTGGCCCTAAGGTAGACAGTGTACCAGACAGTGAGAGAACTCTACAATGGAAGAACCCCTTTTCCAGGAGGATCTGGAGGGATTAGTACAGGTCTTACCAAAATCTGCTAGGCCTCTAGATATTTCAATAGGAGCAAGAATTTAGTATTTGATATGAACAAGTTCACTTCCTTTATTGCTTAACCTAGTTTGCTCTATATGTTCTATTGCTTTGAACAGGAATTATCCTTACTTACATGCAGTCTCTGTCTCCTCATCCCCAGAGAAGCAGAGTGGCTTGTTTCCTGCACACTGCGTGATGTTCCTCGTTTGGCTCTGTGCACGGTTCCCCGCCAGTGTGAAACACCTTCCCATCCCGGCTTCCAGTCGCATAGCTAAGTGGCAGGGCACACAGGATTTGAATTATGCTCAGGACAGGCTTTCTAAATATACCCTCTTCCCTGCATGCTCTCTTTCTCTCCTGGAACAAGTGCTCTTTCTGAGACTCCATTTAAATGAGTTTAAGTTTGTGTATGTAATGTGAACATGTACTTATAAATACTGCAAAAGATCAGGGCCTCAGGAGAAGGTAGGATCCTAGAGCAGACGGCACTTGAGTTAAGCATCTGAACAGGAAACGTCAAATCTGGTTGGAGTTTGTAAAGTGTGCAAGTCCACAGGCTTCATCCAAGATTTTCTGAATCAGAGCTGCTGAGGTGAAGCCAGCAAACCTGCAATTCAGCAGCATCTTCAGTAGCATTTACATTTGCTCAAGTGTACAAATCTCTCTTCTCTGAGACAGCAGCTCCTGTGCAGGGGTTTTGAGTAAAGTGGTTTCATAGTGAGACGTTCAAGAGAGACTTTTTTTAAAAACAAAATTAAGAAGGATTTTTAGTTTCTGTGGGCGTTGTCCGACTTGGGACAGGCTCCCAGGCCTCTGGCTCTCTTAGAGGAAAATGTTTGTGTGTTCATGAAACATCTTCCCATCTTCTCCCCCCGGTTTACAAATATAAAGCAATTATTCATAAATTAAGGTGAAATTAAGGCAGCTTGCTTCTTAGAAAAAGTTGGACTAAAGCTATAATTAGTATCCACACAATGTTATTTTCCTTGTATCAGGCTTATAGTCATCTCTCAAACTAAGTTCTATTTTCATTCTTGTGAGCAGAGACTGAGCCTCATAGTTCATATTTTCCCCTATCCAAACATATTTCTAGAGACTGTACTCAAAGAGGACTGTTAAAAGCATGCCAATTCATTGATTTAACAAAGAGATGGCCCTGATTTTAAATACTGGGCCTCATAGGAGAATACTTACTCTTGATCTGCTGTCATTAACCTTTTGTAACTAACTTTAAGTATTTTTCAAGTGGAAATAATATAAAGACTTGCGGACTTGTGGAAGTAAGATGTTCTCGTTCCTGACTTCCAGTTCCTGCCTCTGTGACATGGAAACAGGCATGGTGCTTCCCACCATCCATGGAAGGGCTGCACGAGGTAATAAAGATACAAGCACTTTCCAAAATGGTATAGAAAAGTGAGTAGTAGATTTCATGCAAATCACCACTCATGTAAGATAGGTGATTCTGTCACTGTACCCTGAAGTGGAGGAATTGGCCAGGTGAAGGGGCTTTGTTCCAGAGAGCCTGGGTGTCTTGCTTGCTTTTCCTTTGCTACCGTGGTGGCTCACCTCATGCTCCCTCCTACCCGCCCACCGTAAGCCTCATCTGGATCTCAGTTCGCTGGAATACAACACTGCCAAGCTTTACAGCACTCGATACTGTGAGAGAAATAAATCTGAATAAGGAATCACTGTTGAATCATTGCTAACTTTGATGAATTAGCATCAAGAGCTCTTCAAAGTGTCATTTTTTAAGCTTCTTGAATGATTGGGTTTCAGTGGTTCCTCCTAAGAATTTTAATTTGAGCACTGCGAAGACAAATACGAACATGCACAAATCATTTAGTGTCCACCTCCAAGGGAAAGAAAAGTGCTTATCAAGTGAAACTCCATCTCTCCTCAGCAGCTTCCTGCTAGACTTGGGGCGTTCTTTGTTCAAAGTTAGCTTTGAAACCTTTCTCTGCAGTAGTTTTAAACATAAGGTTATATGTTAGCTAAAAGCCAATTGAAGAGTCATCAGTAATAAAAAAGATATCAACTTCCTTAATAATAAAGATGATTTGGCTGCTAAGGATAATAAATATTTCTGGGATACCTGTTATGAATAGTGCTAAATGTTTTACTCACATACGTTTGTGTGATGCTCTAACAACCCAGTAGATAGACATGATTATACTCGTTTTGGAGATTAAGGAGTCCCTTTAGAGAATTTAGCTTGGTGAATGTACTCCCTCATGTCACAAGGAGAGGCTGACACAGTAGACACTGAGCTCTTGGTTCCCGTATTCTGTTCCGGATACTGACCCAGACACTCGGGGTTTTTCTAGGTGTGATTTCTCCGGCTGAGGAGAGGTATAACCAAGATCCATTTCAGAATGTGGAACGATACCTGGGAAATAAAGGAAAATATTTCCTGTAAAGACTGTGAAACAGTTTGGACTTTCAGACTTTTGATAATACATCATCAGCACTGCTCTTGGACAGCGAGGCTGGGTCTGGAATCACAGTGCATTGGCGAGTCCTGCTTATTCCTTAGTGGCCTTAGTGGAGTTACTGGCTTCTTGGTGCTGCAGTAACCTCGTTTGTACAATGTAGACAAGGTAGTGTGTGTGTGTGTGTGTGTGTGTGTTTACAGTTGAATAAGACCACAACAAACACAAAAGTGCTTAGTGAATTTTACATACAATTATTACTGCTGGTATGATTTTGTCTTGAAAGCATATTTTTGACATATGCTTGAGGGAAGACTGGAAATATTGGCAAATAATAAGAAAAACTCAGGTATTCTGGGAAGCACTAAGGTCCCTGCCCAAAGTAAATTTTTATCTAACAGAGAAAGGCACTATTTTTTTCTAGTACTGGGATTAAACCCAGGGCATTTGCACTGAGATACGTTCCTACCCCATTTTTTTAAGACAGGGTCTTGCTAAATTACCCAGGTGGGGCTTAGACATGGCATCCGCCTGCTTCAGCCTCCCAGAGTACTGGTTTTACACTTGTGTGCCATCAAGCCTGGCTTTCACTTCCTGTTTTATGCTTTATTTTTCTTCACTTAATCTGTTTATACCTTGTTAATGAAAACAAATCAGGACAAGCCCAAGAGAGTGACTGTCATGAAGATTAGTGGCCGAGTGCTTGAGTGTAATTGTAGATTTTTAAATACAGATAATAAAAGGAGGTACAGTATCTAGGTTCCTCCTTAGAAAAACAACCACCACCAAGTGGCTGCAGAAGCCCATGATCCTTGAGGGTGTGCAGTTCGTGCTGCGCATTCTCTCTGATTGCTGCCCTGCTCTCCTCCTTGGGGCAGTGCGCAACAACCTGATAGCTTTTACTGGCGCACATTTACATTGCTTCTAAGTTTGTGTGTGCGCATTACCTCCCATTAGTTACCAATTTACAAGGTCCCGATGCATCTGTACTGTGTTTACTGGCACTTGCAATGGTTCCTTAGAAATGAGACCTTACAATCCTGGGCTTGAAACTTAGAGGTGGAAGAAAAATATATTCTTTGCAAGCTTCTCGGGCACACTGGGCTTTAGTCTAGAAAATGATTTTTCCCACACTTTTCTCAGAGAATGCCCTACATAGAGCCTGGTAATTATGTGTAAGGATCCATTAGGGAAACCATCTTGATTACTAGGAATCTGAACTGGTGGTGAGCAGAGAGCTGCCCTCAGGAAAAGGACTATGAAAACGGTGACGAGGCAGGAATTGAGTCAAACATTTTTCTGTCCTTTGTGACATGTGATTTGTGTAAGGTATCACGTTAAGGTAATACTCATAATAGTACTGTGAAATAGGATGTGTCACAGTTTTAATGATGAAAAATCAGACAAAAATAGACAGCTAAGTTAAATGAAATGAATATAGCCTTTCCGTACCTTATCTATTTCTATGAAGCAAGTTACAGAAACTATATTTGGCTTAAACAACAGTTATACCCCACAGTTTCTGCATAGAAGATGTACTTCATGGGCGATTGCTGCCCTTGCTAAGGATGTCACTGCTTTTGATATTGTATACAGTTGAACTGAGATGTGTGTTGAATAGAATCACAGGAGGTAAGTCTGTAGAGTAATACTAATTCAGGTAAGGGTTTGTTCTTGTAAGTGTTTTACACAGATGAAGTCCCCCAAACTTTAAAACTCAGTGAGGTCTCCACTTTAGAGATCAGAAAAGAAATTCTGTCAAGCATCTGACTCTCATGGAAGGTTAGACAACAAACAAGTGGCCTCACAGCAAGTTTGACCCAGGAAGTGTGACTGCAGAGTTTGTGTTCTTGAGGTCTACTTCCCACACCCTGAAGGCTGGGTGGGCAGGAGCCTAGTGCTTTATCCCAGGACATCTTGGGGTGACAGGATAACCCTTCATTGGAATGGTGGCCCTGACCACCTGGCTGAACCAAGAAGGCAGTGGGACAGGACAGCTAGGGATGGCAAGCCTGGGAGAACACTTTTGCTAAAGCATAATGACAAAGAAGAATGTTCACTGGTCCAACGTGGTGGTGCCTTCCCTTGCTTCTGACCTCACTCCCCCAGTCCGCATTCCTCTCCTTCCTTCTGGTGTAGCCATCCCCTGTAGCTCACTTTGCAGTTTCTGGGCACGAGACAGATGTGGCCAAAGGAACGCGGATGGGTGTATTGCATGCGACTGGCACATGGGCTTTTCCACGGCCCCTCCATTTTGAGCTGACTGTGGTGGGAGCTTCCAGAGTGGCCTGGAGGCCCCTTGGTACACAGGGAAGAATGTGGCTGTCAGCTTAGATTCCTGAAGGGCTGTACAGCCAAACCCATCGCATACAACACGGACTTTATTTACAGCTTTCTTGGATTATTAAACAAAGACTTGGTAAAAAATGTGTTAAGCCATTATATATTCAGCTCTATCTGTTACCTCAGTCTAGCTTAAACTAATACACATTAGATTCTCGAAATGCTGAAATTCTAGGGGCATATAACTAAGAGACATGTTTCAATCTTTAGTGTGCGCTATTTCTCTTCCCAATAATTCTTTCATGCTTTTGAAACCTCCTTCTATGCAGGACTTTTTTGGGAAGTCACATATCTTGGTATGGGGTAGTTAAAAAGAGAGAAGACACAAAAGAAGAAAAGTAGCACCTTAAGGTTCACTATTCAAAAAAAAAATCTTCCCTAGTGGGAACGTCATGCCCCTTGGTCACTTGTGACCGTGGAAAACTGAGTTTCTGAAATTCAAGAATTTTTAACTCATGAAACCAACTTCACTGATGAGTGTAACCCAGTGATTACACTAAATATGTAAAATCCGAATTTCACACATGGCAGCAGGAAACCAGAAATGGGGAGATATATTTTTGACTCTCAAAGAGTACAAAGTAGAGACAGGCTCTGAAGACTGAGGCTGGAAAAAAACAGAAGAAAGAGGCTCACTTCTTTTTTTAAAGAGCAGTCAACCTCAAAGTTACTACTAATGGCTGTTTCCTCTCAGCCTACCCCACCCCCCGTGGTTTTGTTTCTCAGAGTTTGTAAAATGTGAGCCTTTTTGGTCATTCTGACAGATTTTCCAGCACTAAAAATATCAGGGGCTCAACTGACAAATCATAGGTAATTTTGACGAGTAAATTAGCCCTGGGAAATTCTCTTCACCTGTTAGGAAAAAGACCCTTTGCCACGTAAATTTTACACTCTGTCTCTGCTGACCAAGGCTCCTGACTTTCTCTACTTTTTTTTACAAATGGCAGAAATTAGTTAAAGAGATGTGTAAGAATGTGCTGACACTAATCCATATATGGTTAACATTTTCCCATTGTGCTGCACCAAAAATGCATGCAGATGAAATGCATGTTTTATTTTTTCTTAGGAACTAAGAAACTGGCCTCATATGGCTTTCAAGGACACTTGTTGGCCCCTTCTGTGTGTCTATGTCTGCTCGCTGTTGTAAAGACTGAGCTGTAGACATAATGGTTATGTAATGTGAGGCAGTGCCTGTAGCCAGGAAGTGGTAGGCTCACCTTCTAAACCACTTTACTTTCAAATTACTCTCACAGTCATGTGCTCTGTCAACAAACACTTACTAAATATTGCTTGGTGCTTTTGGGCCTAGCTTTGTGGTAGACATGAAACATGCAGATTCTGTCCTTGTCCTCATGAGGTTCAGGAGATAAGTTAAGTTTAATTAAAAACCACACAGATAAACATTTGCTTATAAAACAGATCTTGATCAGTGCAACAAAACAAGAGAACGGGGTGATCTGAGAGCATATAAAGAAGAAACTGACCGGATCACCAGTTAGGGCACTGTTTTTCTGTAGAGCGGCATGACAGCTGATACTGAAATCATCACTAGTAGTCAACCAGTTGCAACTGATACAAATGACCAGCTTCCCTAGCAAGAGGTCCAGCTGGTTTCCCTGCCCAGGAAGTCTGCACTGGCCTTGGACTTTCTGTGTCCTGCAGAATATGGAATCACTGAAGGTTACTGCCAGTCCCTGAGGACACTGCCCTGAATGTGCCAGAGGTGAAGTCCAGGCTAGTACACCGGAGGATGAGCCATTTGTGCATAACAGCCTCTGAGTGCCCAGAGGACCCCCAGCTGCTAAGGTCTTCTCAGATTATCTAGCCTGAATCCAATTGCCTGCTGGATACAGTTGACTAGAACAGAAGAACTGCCTAAGTGATCCCCACCCAAAGGGTTGACCACCTAATCAGTGATAAAGCTAATAAGGGGGCATCACTTTGAGGGTGATATTTTGCATGGAATGCATTGCTGATGCACCAGGAGAAGGGCAGAGCTGGGCCTGAACACCGGGCAAAGGGGAAGGCATGAGCTAAGGTGTTGAGGAGGGAAGAAGACAAAAATCATGACAGAGTGGAAGGTGTCAGAGGGATGGCTGAGTTCTAACTAAAGCAGGGTCAGAGACCTCAGATTTTATCTTAAAAAGCAAAACGCCGCCCCTTGAAGTCTGTTAAACTGCAAAATGACATGATCGTAGATCTACGTGTGTGCACAGATACTTCAGACTCATCTTGGCAAGGATCTGCATGACGCTCAGCAGACTCCATTTGACTGTTTTGTTGATTGAATCAAAATACTCAGGAGAAGATGAATGTCCCCAGGTATCTGGTGGAACTTTGAAAGCAGAGGGCAGCATGAAACCATTGAGTGGTCTCTCTATGGCTAAAGTCACTCTCTCTACCAAACTTTCCTGTGAGGAATTTGTCTTGGGCACAGTTCACTCTGAGTCATGAGAGGTGCTGTTTTCCTTGCCTTTGCACTAGGACCCTGGGACTGTATCTGTCAGTAAGGAGGGAAGAGCCAGAGGAGCCACTGAGCTAACTTTCTTTCTCTGGAGCTGATAATTACCAGAGAAAACCCCTGCTGCTCAATCAGTTCCGTCTGCTGGCTTGGAACCTGGCTATGGTGCACCTGCAGAGGCTTTGGGCCAGTGGTTTGTAAGGTTGGAAAAGAGTGTTCATGAATGAACGGAGGTCTTGGAGGCTACATGGCTGCTCTGTTTCTCACCTTGAACTCAGTAAAGTGTCAAGGAAATCTCAACGGCTTTTGGAGTCAGACTGTCTTCAGTCTAAATTTGCACTGTGGTATTTCCAACTTGTCTGATGTTGTGCTGGTTAATCTATTTTTGGTACAGCTCCTGAAACCATGAGGGGTATTGGGACAATAAAGTTTCCATACTGTGTCAGTGAAGATGATTGAATAAAACGTGTGCAGGAAGCACCTGAATGCCACTAGTGCTAGTGCACTATTACTTTTCTGAATTTCTGAAGAGTTGAGGAGGGTGGGTGACAATAGCATTGGGTGGGGGGGGTGCTTGGATCAATAATTCTGTATAAACATGAGTCTTACATTTTGCTTTCATTGATTTTAAACAGGAAACCCCTCTTTCCATGACCTAAGTAGCAGCCTTCTCTGTGCTCCATTTCAGAGATTCTCAGCATCGACTGCACGTTGGAATGTCCCAGAAAACCATGATGATCACAGGACCTAGTTTCTTCCCCAGAAAGTGTGATGTACTTGGTCTGAATTCTGACCTGAACATTAAGATGAGTTCAGTGAAATAACCTCGTTCATGCAGGAATCCATTGAATTGCTGAGAACTTTTAGGTGTCAGAGTGGTTATTTGTAGCACACATCGTTGGTCTTGATCGGGAGCCGGTGTTATTTCCAGTACCCTATGCCCATAGAAAAGATACCACAGAGTAATTTTTCCTATGTTTTAATTGAATATGCCAACTGTGTAAAACTGGGGCCATTTTAAAATAGCTCTCCGGCTCCCCAGCAAATGTGCTTAGCTGCACACCACGGGAAAACGGACTTGAGCCAAATTATGCACCATGGTAACCCAGGAAGTTCTTCTCCTCTTTACTGAGACACAGAATAAAAATACAGATACTACGCTCAAATTACAGCAGTTCATGACCCTCTAATGTCTCAAGTATGTAACGCAATGTGGCTTTTTTTGCTTTGTAAATTTAAGCATTTTATTTCACTAAACTATTTTTTCAATTAGGGTATGCTGCCACCAGGTGGCAATAAGGGCCTCATCTACAATTACTATTTTTGAAAAATAATTGTTCATTCGCAAATTCATTCATTTATGACCATTTGACAAGGTTGATATGCATTTTCACTTCGGAATTCAACATGTAAACTATTTACACCTGGGGCACCCCTGTAATCTCAGTATTTAGGAGGCTGAGGCAGGAGGATCATGGCAAGTTTAAGGCCACCCTGGGTTATGTAGTAGGTTTAAGGCCAGCCTAGGACCAGAATTGAGCTCAGCGACACAGCACCTGCTTGGCAAGTGCAAGGTCCTGAGTTTGATTTCCAGTACCCTCTCCACCATAAAAAAAGAAGTTAGAACAGGCTAAACTATATAGTGAGACTTTGTCTAAAAAAAAAAAACCAATAAGCCATAACTGTACAACTGAACTTCCATAATTTAATAATTGTAAAAGTTACACATGTAGATGTGTATAGAGATATACATGCGTGTAAAATGCTACATGTCTACATGTAAAAATGTTTGTAAAGAGATTAAAGATAAAGGATAAAAATTAGTTTCTTTTCATTATCCCTTAAAAATTACCAGATTATAATCAGATAACACACATTTCTGTTCTTCTATCGCCAGATTTTACTGTTAGATTTTTATGACATTGAGCACTACTGTTGAACTTTGAATTAATGTGCTAATGTACATTCACGTGGGTTCTCAGACTTTCTAGCCATCAGTATTTGCAATTAGGGACTGGTTAATATAGCTACTTTGAACCTTCTAGATAATGAATTAATTTGTATCAATGCTATTTTTAAGAAGTTACATTTCATCTCTTCCACAAAGGGAACCAGAGAAAAGAGAACACAGTTTCCTGTTATTCCTGGGTGTAGGTTTGTTCTTCATGACCACTTTCCCTTAATCAGAAGAAAGCAAATTTTCCTGCTTCTGGAAGAGCATAGCATCAAGACGATGTCCTGGTCAGCTGTGTGAACTGATAGCTGTGCACAGCGGTTTCCCTTCCATAGCTGAGCTTGGGGTTAATACCACCTCACACTTTTATCTTTGATGTAGTAATTTCACAATGAAGCAAGTTAGAAGTTATGCTTCAAATGTCCTGTGGAGCACAGGGAAATTGATGATGCTATTGTGTTTCCTATAAATGTGACACCTTTTTGAGGAAACAAGTCTCCCAAATTTTCTCTCCTTCCTGCTGATAACACTCATGGCAAAAAAACCTTTTACGGATCCAGGACAAAGTAATTTCAGCTGACACTGACTGTATCATCAGACAATAATATTTGTAGCTTTAACCTTTCTGATCTTAACTCTTTGGAGAAGGTCCCAGAACTTCATGAATATCTTCACAAACAAAGCCAAAAATCCTGTCTCTAAACATTCTGCAGTGGCTACTCCATACAGCTTCTTTCTTACGTTTTGTCTGCATAAGTTATTAGGAATAATCCAGAGTGGACACATTTACCAAAGTGCCAGAAAGACTGAATTTGCCACTGGCCCCTTACTGGGAGACGATTAGAACTTTCCTGACGACACAGATGGCTGGACTTGGAAGGAAGGTGTTTGGAGATGAGACCTGGAACAAATAAACATAACTTATTGGCTTGGCCAGATCTTTTCTCAAGCTCCTCTAGCTCATGCCCTCTGCAAAGTTGTGTCTTTCCATATGACCTCTGTGAACACCTGGTTCCCCGCAAGGATTCTGTTGGCCTTGCTTTGTGCCAACTCGGTTGCACACCTGAGTTAATTATGCAGAGTTACCACTTGGGCTCCAGAGTGATTATGTATAGGCCTTGCTGTGCAGATAGTGATAAAAGGGCCAGACCAAATCAAGATCACAGGGGGACATGTCAGAAATTCAAAATTTTAGAGCCCAGCCCAGACATCCTAAGCCACAGTATAATTTAACAAGAGCCCCAGGTCACCCACATGCACAGCAATGTTTGAGCAAGCCTACGAGGGCAGAGGAGGAATGAGTAGAACACAGGTCATGCCCGGCATTGCAGGGAGGTATAGGTCCCACCCTCTTCTCGCCTGCACCTCTCCATGAGGAGTACTTACCAGCCTGATCTTGGGACCCTGAACCCAGAACCAAGACACAGGTGAGGGAGGTGAGGCTCATGTGCTGAAACAGCTCCTGCAGCACGCACTCCTGGGGGCCAATCCTGCAACTGGATGAGTTGGTGAATCCTTAAACTGCTTCAGTGAGGGGCCTTGGTCACCTCACTCAGCCATGGCCCCTGGGTGCTTAGATTGGCCAGTGGATAGGACCATTAATGTTAGATGGTTACCTACCTGTGGGGTAGCTGTGCTCTCTTATTTTCATTTTTTACAATGAAAGTGCTTCCAGAAGTTGTGTGTGTGTGTGTGTGTGTGTGTGCGCACATGTGCGTGTGTTCCTCCTCTCCTCTTTTGCATTTGCCTTCTGTGCTATGATGGTAAAACTTGAAAGCAGGGTCGGTGAGGTTCTCTAATGTACTACATGAACCTTAACATTCCATTTAACTTATTTAATTTACTGAGTTTAGAGCAACAACCCAGATGAGGATAATTTAGACCAGTTTGCCCTTTGTCTTTGCTCCCCATACATGAATTTTTCCAGACAGTCACATATAGGAGTGACTTGCATGTTGGGTACTGGGGTAAGATTCAGACACTGCAATACAAGCGCTTGACGAGAGTCTCACCCAGGGAATATTTGGGGTATGTCTGGGTATTTATAGAATGCTGGTTTATCTTCCACACAGGTAATGCTCCCAGGAGCAAGGTCCCACAGTGGAGAACTCTACAAGCAGGACGTTGAGTGGTTGCGTCACCACAATACCACAGACACTTCCAGCAGGTGTGTGAGCTGAGGCAAGCACCCGCACTCTCCAGCCTCCTCTTCTCTCCTCTGTAAAACGGAACTGACTCCTCAGAGCCAGGCACATGAACACATGCATTTTAGGAGGTAAACAGAGAAAAATCACTTAGAAAGAAGAGGCTTGGAAGCGTGAAGATCCACAGGAAGGAAAGCTTGAACTACATGACTCCAGTCCGTTTCTTTCCTCCCCAGGAGAAATCGGAGACACATGTTGTTCTCAAGACACACAGAAGACATCTCATAGTTAATGTTCTTTGAAATTTGAATGGCATCCCCTCCATCCTCCATTTATCTCCCCTCTTTCTATCAAGACGTCTTTTCAGATTCAGTCCCTTGGAAGCTATTGTCTTAACTAAGATCGTAATTGATTGGCTTTACGCAGAGCTCCAGGTGAAACAGCAGCTGCGGGGAAGCAGGCTCTGCCCAGCTGCATTTCAGCTGAGTCAGCAAAACGAGGTGCACTATGGGACCTGGACTGGAATAAAACGCCTTGGAAGGCACCGGTCATTGGACGCAGGCTTGATCTTGCTTTCAGACTCACTATGAGCCAGCGGTCTCCCTGGTCACCCAGCGAGACCTGAGAAAGCCAAAAGCCAGTGTGGAAACGCCCGTGGCACACCACAAGCACTGTCTATTCCCGACTCTACACCCCTTGCCCAGCTTCTCCAGCTGCAGGGAGCCCCCATATTCCAGCTGTGATTCTCTCCTGCCTGTCTGTAGACTTAGTCTCTTCAGAGGCCAGAGAAAGCTCACAGGCTGCCACATCCTGGTCCGAGGTCGAAGTGCCCAAACTGCAGGCCTGCACTGTGCCCCACTTCTGAACACCAGGAGGCCACTGTCCCTGGCAGCTCTACCCAGAACCTAAACCTGGAACCCCAGCTGTTTCTCCTGGGTAACCCTGCATCACATATCCAAATCCTTTCACAGTATTCTTTAGAACCCTTATCCCATGACCAGCCAGCTACTTTAGGCATTCATTCATTCATTCTTGCCTTTATTCATTAATGCACCAGCATTTATAGAACAATCTCTAAGTGCCAGACTCTGCTGTGCAATAGGAAAAATGGTGAACAACACTGCCATAGAGAGTCAAAGCCTTTTGGAGATGACAGGCACTCGTGTATCAATAGCAGATATTTATCCCTTACAGGGATTGTTTCTGGCATAAACAATCCAGTAGAAAACGAACAGGCACAGTTTCTGCCTTGGTGCAGATTGCATTGTAGAGCTTGCGATGGACTCTAAAGAAGGGAACAGCAGACACAAAGATACAATAGGCCAGGTGGCGGAAATGAGAAGAAAATTAAAGCACGAGAATGGGAAGATGAGCAGGCAGCGGTTTCACTCCTGGTAGGATGACGAGGGATGTCTGTTCTCATAACGGGCCATAGGAACTAGAACCAAATGATGCTAGGAAACAAGCTATGGACACATCTGGTGAAAACGTTCTGACAGGGGCCAGCAAGGATGAAGAAGGGGTGCTGTTAACCGTGCAAAGAACAGGATACAGAGGACAGTGGGCTACAGTAAAGAGAAGAGAGGAGTGGAGAGAGGACATGTGCTTGGATGCCCCAGGAAGCTTTATATTGAGTGTGTTATGCCCTGGTGAATATAGAATTTTACTTTAGGTATATGGAGATTAGACTTCAGGACCAGGGGTTAGGCACAAACAAGGTCATCAAAGATAATTCTTCAAGTAAGAAGGACACTTGGACTAGAGAGCTGCCAGGAATGCTGGTTAAATTATTTTTGAAGGCCAGACAATGTTTACTGAAAGGTCAGATCTGAAGTACTAGCAGCAGAAAAAAGTTAAAGGTAACTCCATGACTTTTACTGTGACCCACTGAATTAATGAGACTGTCATTTACTAACATGAATCAGACAACCTTTAGTGAGCGGTAAGGTTACAAATTGAGATTAGCACTGTAGTTGAAAGACATCCCACCCTATTACTCCTCAATCTCCTACCCACCTCTCTCCTTCTTCTCTTATGCTCTCTGATTAATCACGTTCCCTCTCATCCCAGAGCATTGCCTGAGATTTTTCCGATTAAGGATCTAGAGTTTATCTACAGGTGGTAGAAATGAGGTACTATAAAATGCAATGAAATGGTCAGATTTGTGCTTTGGAAAACTTGCTTTGGCTGTGAACTGGAGAAAAGAGCAGGATAGTACTAGTATAAATGGAAGGAAACCAGGTAGGTAATGACTGCAAGATCAGGACTGAGAAAGTGGTGGCTTGAACTAGAGTGATAGTATGTTAGATAAACCCAAATCATGCAGGGCTGTTCCGGAGGCACTGGTTGCCAGGGGCATTGCCAGTGACCTTTGAGCCATGTAGGCAGGACCATGGTTATTTGATTGGGAAAGGATTGGTGAGGGCTCTCTGCAAAAGAACACAAAGAGGCAACCAGCAAGGGTAGAAAGCACAGAGGAGGTTAAATGCGGTCGTCAGGGTGGGGCCCTCAGGAAACTGCCAGCTATTTCCAGGAAGAGACAGCGCAACTCTTTGAGGCCTCGGTGGTTTCAAATTTTTCTTCATGAGGTTCATCACTTTCTACACATATATTCCTCTCTCCTTTGCACAACCCTCCTCTTATCGCTACCACTTGGAACATTTTATTTTTGCCATTTTAGGGTGTTCCTCCTTGTGCACCTTTAGTACCTCTAACAGGGTAAACAAGAGGCAGTTCTGTGTCATGTTTAACAGTTTTGATTTGAAGTGACTTGGATTTGCAACTCAGGTCTTACTACTTATTAACTTTGTGCCTTTGGGAAAATTATACAATTTCTTGGAATCTCAGTTTTTAAACCTGTGAAATGGTTATGATGATTGCACACATACGACAGCTATTGAGGTTAAAAAAGAAAATTTCACCTTCACCCCCAGGAAGTCTCCCAGAAAGCAGCATCTCAGGCTGTCTCTTTGGGACCCGAAACTCTCGGACCCGTAGAGTGGCCTGGACTGTTTGGATCAAAAGTCTGCGCAGACCTGCATCTTGGCGCGACTCTTTGGGACTGGGAACTGCCTGGAGATCGGCATCTGGGCCAGGTCTGTTTGGGCCCATAGCCCCGCCCTTCACCCCCA
>PVJX010020574.1:0-32385 GCA_004027295.1 Dolichotis patagonum | reverse complement strand
GATGCTGGTGACGAGATTTGATTAATCCTGACCTGGAGGCAGAGTGAGGGAAGGAGGAAAAGCTAGGGAGAGGATGCAGCCCCTAGCTCCAGGTTCTGCAGAAAATCAACAGTGCTGATTATCACACACAAACCAACCTGAAGAATGCTCTAGGATTCTGAAGGTAAAATTCAGCACTGTAATAGCAACTTTGTGAACACCGTCAAATTATCTACTCCATTTCCTTGTAAATTCTGATATCGGTTATCTAATTGTCAGTTTACGTTCTATGTTCTAAAAGCATGAACGTTTTTCTCTCTGTAGGATGTCCTTACTATGCCTAATGGTGCATTTCATTTTGTTTGCCTCAGTTTCTGGCGGTAAGTAGAACCTTTTAGTGTGGACAGGAACTAGTTTCGTTTTGTGATCTGTAGCACTGAAAACGAGAACAGAAGTCTACACCAGGAACTCACACTATTTTCACAAGCACATTGAAGAATCCTGTGCCATCTACGCCAGAGGAGAAATAAACGTTTTATTTTTCACTTAAACCTCTAGGTATTTTAAAAGAGAGGAAGGTATTACATTTGTAACATTTAATTTCTGATACTGTTGCTAGCATTTTAATGATATTGAACTTTTCACTGGTACATGTGAAAATATCAAATCTAGGTAGATATTTAAAATGCAACAAATCCCATACAACATGTTAAATAATATAGTTTATAATTTCACTTTATTTGTGGCATGATTGTTTTCCAAGTTATTGTAGTTTTTCATTGCTATTATTTCAAAATTATATTGTTATTTTTGTTATAAACATGCCAATATCAACTCAATTGAAGTATTCTGATCATTGATTTTAATAACTGCCTTTCTCTCGATATAAATAATATATATATTCTTTACACAAGTATATGAAATATTAATAAATATTCTTTACACAGGTATATGAAAGCATTAATAAAAATTGACCACATTTAAGTCTCTAAAAGAAATCTCAAAAAATTTTAAAAGATGAAAATTATATAGGACACGGAATTGAACTAAATATTTATAAAAAGATAATAGGTAAATTCCGAATGTTTTAAAAGCTGGTTAAGTGTATCATTTTTCACCAATGTAGCACAAAAAGATCATAATGAAATTTTATTTTAATTAGAATGTGAAATAACAAAATGTTGCGATACAGCTGAGGCTAAGATCAAATGTAAAGATTTACATAAACACACTAGAATAGAGGAAAGACAAAAATTTATGAGAAGTGTACAATTCAAGGGAAAAAAAGACTCCAGGAAATTAAATGCAAAAAAATTAGAAGGCAGAAAAAAAAACCTAAGGAAAATAGTGGAAATAAACTGAATAGAAAGTAACGTGGACCAGAGTTGACACAGCTGTACTCAACAATATACTCTACAGTGTGACAGCACAATCTGACAAGGACCTTCTGAGAAAGAAAAAACTTTCATGTCTTTTTTTCTTGTAAGCGTACGTGCACAAAACACAAATGAAATATTAACAAACTTAATTCATCAATATGATGAAGAAAAATAAAAGGACAATTACATTGTAACAGTATAAAAAAGTTAGGTTATTTTCAGGGATGAAGTGAATTTAATATTCAGAACTGAATAGACACACTACATTTGGTGAATACCAAAAAGAAGTAAAAGCAGAGACTCAAACAGATCTTTGTATTCCTGGGCTCATCGCCATAGTATAAATGATAACCAAAAGGTGGACACAAGTAGACTTTGGGGGACATTTATAACCCAAGTATTTATCAACAGATTAATAGACAAACAAAATGTATTATATATATATATATATATATATATATATATATATATATATATACTCAACCTTTACAAAGGAAGACATTCTGACATAAGATACAACACGGATGAACCTAGTGGACATTACATGAGTGTAATAAGCCAGTCACAAAAAGACAAAGACTATCTGATTCCATTTAGATAGCATACTTAGAGTAGTTAACTTCAGAGAAACAGAAAGTAGCATAGAGGCTTCCAGTAACAGGTGGATTGGAGGATGGGATATTAGTTGAATGGGTACAGTTTCAGTTGGAGAAGTTGAAAAAGTTCTAGCGATGGGTGGTGGTGATGTACAGCAGTGTAAGTGTACATATTGCCACAAACTATGCACTTCAAAGGAGTTACAATGGTAAAAAAGTTTAATCTTTATTTTTACTAGCACATGCTTGCAGTACATAATGACTATACTCATGGTGGGGAATTGGTGCACATACATAATATATCTTAATTTTGGTTTTCATTCTTTTCCCTTCCTCTCCTTACTGCTCTGTCGCTTTACACTGTATATATTCTACCACAATAAAAATTAAAATAATTTGATAGATCAATATGTGTAGAAAAATATTTGATAAAATTTTATTCATGATAAAAACTCTTTTAATCTCAAAGCAGAAGGGTATATTCTCCATCAAGTAACAGGTAACTTAATACAAACAGACAAAAATTAAAATCAGAAAGGTTTCGGAGAACTTACTATTTAATGTCTAATGGAACCTTTTCTAAGGGATTGAGAATAAGACAAGACTACCTTCTCTTACTTCTGTTAAACATTGTGCTGGAGGTCCCAGTCAGCACAGCAAGGAAAAGAAAGAAATAAAAACTAAAGGATTAGAAAAAAATTAAATCTAATTGTCTACAAATAATAAGATGATGTACCTAGAAGAACCCAAAATAATTAACAAAAAATATTTTGGTCATATTAGCAAGAAGTCTAAATATAAATTCAATAAACAAGAAGCAAAACATCCATCAAATTTTACTATCACTAGAAGCTATGTTTGGATTTTGAAAATAAATCTGCCTTTGAAATTAAATGATTCATTTAGAAAGTGATGTATTCTAAGAAAATTAGTGTATTTACGAGCTGTCTAAACATCTACTTAATTTGCTAAACAGTTAACATTCTTCTTCTTTTTATTTTTTATTTTAAAAAGAAAAAAGTCAGAAAACAAAAACAAAAAGTAAAAGAGATAAACAACAACAACAAACCCCAAACAATAACAATATAGGTTTTCAAAACAGAATGAAAGAAATTTAACAATGGTTGTTATATTGCATATTGTTCTTTTTTTGTTCAAAGAAAGGAAAGAATTTTTTTTAAAAATAGGAAAACAAAAAAGGTAGAACAATAACAAATTTAAAAAAATCATAAAATCATTAGTTGATACATTACCCATTGTCATCTTAAAAATAGTTGCCGAAGTCACAAAATCAAAGCATAAAAAATGGCTAGACACTCAAATATTGACAGTGCAAACCCTTCTGTCCAATGATCCAACAGAAATTCAGTAATATGGTCATCTATCTTACATACTATACATACCATTATACTCTTGAGAGCACTTTCCTTCCCTTTCACTTTCACAATATCTATTATATATTTTGGATCTCATTATTCTGTCAATTTTTATTATTTTTTACACTAAAGAGACAATGTGATATTTACTAATGTGAGTCTTGTTTATTTGACTCATGAATATATTCTCAACTTGCAGCCTTTACCGATAAAGGCCTCCAGATCACATTTTTTATAGCTGAGTAGGATTCTATTGTATAAAAGTACCACATTTTTTTCATCCACTCTGTGGTTGATGAGCACTTTGGTTGTTTCCAAGATTTAGATATCACAAATTGTGCTGCTATGAACATGGGTGCACATATATCTCTGTGACATGAACTTTTCAATTTTTCTTGGAAAATACCCAGGAGGGGAATAGCTGGATTGAATGGAACCTCCAATCCTAGTTTTTTGAGGAATCTCTATACTCATTTCCACAGTGCACCATTCTGCATTCCCAAGAACAGTGGAGAAGAGTTCCTTTTTCCCTGCATACTCTCCAACATTTGTTATCAGTTGTTTTCTTGATGGAAGCCATTCTTTCTGGGATGAGATGAAATCTCAATACTGTTTTGATTTGCATTTCTTAAATGGCCAATGATGCTGAACATTTCTTCATGCATTTATTTGCCATTTGTATATCTTCATCTGAGAATTGTATGTTCATCTCTGATGCCCATTTTTGGAGAGGGTCTTTGAATTTGGGGGGTTTGATGTTTTTCAGTTCTTTGTATGTTCTGGATATAAGTCCTTTGAGGGATTGTTGGTTAAAATTCTTTCCCATTCTGTGGGTTTTCTTTTCACTTTGTTGGTGATTCCTTTTGAAGTGCAGGAACTTTTGAGAGATCCCAGTTGTTGATCCTTTGAAGTATTTCCCGTGCGGTTTGTGTTTCATTCATGAATTCTCTGTCTACCCCTATGTCCCCAAGATTTATACCTACCTTGTCTTCCAGTAGATCTAGTGTTTCTGTTTTAATGTTTAGATCCTTGATCCATTTTGACTTTAGTTTAGTGTATGGTGATAGGCATGGGTCTGTTTTCAGTGTTTGACATGTGGAAAGCCAATTTTTCCAATACCATTTATTAAAGAAGCTATCTTTTTTCTAGTGAACATCTTTAGCCCGTTTGTCAAATATATGGTGGCTGAGTGTCTGTGTAGTAGTGTTTGTATCTTCTAATCTGTTCCATTGATCCTCAAGTCTATTTCTTTGCCAGTACCATGCTGATTTTATCACTGTGGCTTTGTGGTATAATTTCAAGTCAGGAATTGAGATGCCTCCTGTCTTGCCTTTGTTGCCCAGAATTGCTTTTGCTATTCTAGTTTCCTTCTGTTTCCAAATGATTTTCAGGAATATTTTCTCTAGATGTGTAGTAAGGTATGTGATGGTATTTTGATTGGGTTTGCATTGAATCTGTATAACAGTTTTGGGAGTATGACCAACTTCACAGTGTTGGTTCTTCCTAACCAAGATCAAGGAATATCCTTCCATTTTCTAAAATCTTCTTCAATCTGCCTTTTTTAGAGCAGTATAATTTTCAGCATATATATCTTTTCATTCTTGGTTAGGTTGATTCCTAAGCATCTGATTTATTTAGGTGCTATTGTGAAAGGCCACATTTCCATAATTTCTCTCTCAGTAAGTTTTTTGTTTGTGTACAGGAATGCTATTGATTTTTGAGTATTGACTTTGTATCCAGCTATGCTGCTGAATTTGTTTATTATTTCTAGTAGTCTTTTAATGGAGTTTTGGGGGTCTTCTATGTAAAGTATAATGTCATTTGTAAATAATGATAATTTAACTTCTTCTTTTCCTACTTTTATTCCTTTTATTTCTCTGTCTAGTCTGATTGCTCTGGCTAATATTTCTAGAACTATATTGAATAGGAATGGTGATAGTGGACATCCTTGACTTATTCCTGATTTTAAAGTGAAAGATTTCAGTTTTTGTCTATTTAGTATAATGTTGGCTGTTGGTTTGTCATAGATGGCCTTTATGAGATTTAGCTACATACCAAGTTTCTGGTATTTCAAGTTTCTGGTAGCTATTTCAAGTTTCTGTAGGGTTTTTATCATGAACAGGTGTTGGACTTTATCAAAAGCTTTTTCTACATGTATTGAGATGATCTTGTGATTTTTATTTTTGGCTCTATTGATATGGTGAATTACATTTATTGATTTGTGTATGTTGAACCACCCCTGAATTCCTGGAATAAATCCCACTTGGTCGTGATGTATAATCTTCTTGATGATTTGCTGCATTCTGTTTGCCAGTATTTTATTAAGAATCTTTACATCAATGTTCATTAGTGAGATTCATCCATATTTCTCCTTTTTGGTTGGGTCTTTCTCTGGTTTTGGTATCAGAGTGATACTTGCCTCCAAGAATGATTTAGGGAGAGTTGCTTCTCTTTCAATTTCATTGAAGAGTGTAAAGAGTATTGGCATTGAATCTTCTCTAAATTTCTTGTAGAATTCAGCCATGAATCCATCAGGACCTGAGCTTTTCTTTGTTGGTAAGTTTTTAATCATGTTTTCAATTTCAGAAGCTGATATTGGGTTATTCAAAATTGCTGTATCTTCTTGATTGAACTTTGGCAGTTCATATGTTCCTAGAAATCTGTCCATTTCTTTTGTGTTTTCTACCCAATGTGAGTAGAGATTTTCAAAGTAAGTGTTCATGATCTTTTGAATTTCTATTGGAGCTGTAGTAATTTCCCTATTTTCAGTCCTTATTGCATGTATTTGAGTTTTTGCTTTTTTTTCTTGATAAGGTTGACTATAGGTTTATCAATTTTGTTTATTCTCTCAAAAAACCAGCTCTTTGATTTGTTAATTCTTTGTATTATTTTTGGTTTCAATTGCATTAATTTCTTCTCTAATCTTTACAATTTCCTCTCTTCTATGTGCTTTGGGTTTGACTTGCTCTTTTGGAAGCTTGTTCTGGAAGCTTGAGATGTAGCATTAGGTTATTTATTTGTGCTCATTCTGTTTTCTTGATGTGACTATTTATTGCTATATATTTCCCTCTTAGGACTGCTTTCATTGCATCCCATAGGTTACAGTATGTTGTGTCTGCATTTTCATTGTATTGTAGGTATTATTTCTTTTTTTATTTCATCTGTAACCCACTGGTTGTTCAGAAGGTTATTATTTAATTTCCATGTATGTATGCAGGTTTTGCAGGGGGGTTTTGCCATTGATTTCTAATTTTAGTGCACTATGGTCAGATATTATGCATGGGATAATTTCCCTCCCTTTTTCATTTATTTAAGAATGTTTTATGACTTAATATATGGTCTATTTTGGAGAATGTCCCATGTGCAGCTGAAAAGAATGTGTATTCTGATGTGATTGGTGGAACACTCTGGAAACATCCACTAAGTCAATTCGTCACAGGTATGATTCAGTTCTGTTATTTGTTTGCTGACTTTTTGTCTATTTGATCTATCTCTTTGTGACAGTGTGTTGTTAAGGTCTCCTATTACAATTGTGTTCTTGTATATTTGGTTTTTCATGTCCATTACTGTTTGTCTTATATAGTTGGGTGCTCCTGTATTTGGTGCATATATATTTATAATTGTTAGTTCTTCCTCTTGTAGTTTTCCACTTACAAGTATATAGTGGTCTTTTTAAATCTCTTTTAATTGTTTTAGATTTGGAGTTCACTTTGTCTGCAAACAGAATAGTTTTCTGGGTTCCTGTTGCATGGGATACTGTTTTCCATCCTTTGACTTTTAATCTATGAGTGTCCTTTTGGGTCAGATGTGTATCTTATATACAGTATATTGTGGGATCACATTTCTTGATCCATTCTGTCAACCTGTTTCTTTTGACAGGTGAATTGAGTCCATTTATATTTATGGATATCACTGATCTGTACTGGCTTGTGTTTGCCATGCTGTGTTCCTGTTATTGGTTTCCCACTTTCCTCCCTTATTTAATTTCCTGTCCAGTCTGGTGGTTTCTTTCTGTTGTTGTTCTGGAGATTGTGGTCATTTTTATTTCTTTCTAGCATGTCTTTCAATACTCTTTCAAGGGTGGTTTGGTAGATATGAATTTCTTCAGTTGTTCTTTGTCATGGAAGTATCTTGTTTCTCCATTAAATTTGAAATACAGTTTTGCTGAGTACATCAGTCTGGGTTGAAAGTTGTTTTCTTTCAGGGCTTGAAATAGTTCACTCCAAGCTCATCTTGACTTGAGGGTTTGTGCTGAAAAGGCTGCCATGATTCTAATAGGCTTTCCTTGATAGGTGAGTTGTGTCTTTTCTCTAACAGTTTTTAGTATTCTGTTTTTGTGCAGTATCACTGGGATCTTAATTATTATATGTCTGTGTATAGATTTATGTTGGTTATGACTGTTTGGTGTTCTATATGCCTCACTTATTTGTATGTCAGATTTTTCCCCATGTTTGGGAAATTTTCTGCTATTACTTCTGTGAATAGCTTAGTTATGTCCTTTGCCTTGTCTCCTGCATCCTCACTGATGCCTATTAGTCTTGCATTGTTTCTCTTGGCATCATCTTGAAGCTGCTGGGTTGTCATTTCATTATGCTTTGTTGTTTTTATAAGTTCTATCCTTTCAGGGTCACTATCTGTGATTCTATCCTCAAGGTCTGAAATTCTGTCCTCAGCTTCATTTAAATGGTTTTGCCAGCTTTCAATAGAATATTTTGTTTCTTGGACATCTCTTTGGATTTGTTTCATGGATTCTGCTTGTTTTCTACATTGTTCATTCAAAGTTTCAATCAATTTCCCATGCTCCTGTATTTTTTTAAATCTATTTCTTCCCTAGCTATGTTGAGCAAATCCTTTAAATGTTGTTATTTCTGTCTTTACATAGGACATTACTTCTAATTTGATTTCCTCTATAGCCTCATGGATTTGTTTAATTCATATGCTATCTTTTCAGAGATTTCTGGGGTATGACTTTTAAAGTCTTCTATTTTGCCGTTGCCTGTTCTTGCATCTGATGGACTAGATGTTTGAGATTGCATTTTGGTTTTTCATTTTGTCATTTTCACCTTCTGGGTTGATATCTGGTTATTTAATACCAATAGTTACAACTCTGAGCAGTATATATCTTAGGGTCCTACTGTGTGGTTGATGTCTGCCCGATTGTTGGGTACCTAGTGACTGGAACCTGCTGGTTCCTCTGTATGGGCAAGGGGCCACCAAGTCTCCCATCAAACCAGTACTGCCAGTCTACTGCAGTTCAAGGTTCTGGGCGGGAGAGTGAGAGCCAAATGTTCATAGCATTACTTGGTCTAAGAGACGGGGAGGGGAGCCGAGAACAGTGGACCAAGCCAGGGTTGGTGTGGTGGTCATCTGGGTCAGCACATGGGAGGAGCGTGCTGGGTCCCAGGCCCGGCTCAGCAGCCAGAGCCTGGGTGGGGCACAGCAGTCACCCTCTGGGCAGGCTGTGGTGAGAGGGCACTGAGAGGTGCAGGTGTGGCTCAACAGACTGAGCCGAGGTGGAGGGCAGTAGTCCTCCTCTGGTCTGGCGGCAGTGGGAGGGAACCAAGGGGTGCAGGTGCAGATCAGCGGCCCGAGCTGGGGTGGAGCACAGCAGTCACCCTCTGGGTCAGCTGTGGTGGGAGGATGCCAAGGCATGCAGGGTTGGCTCAGTATCCTGAACCGGGGTGGAGCACGGTGATTGCTCTTTAGGCCAGCGGTGGTAGGAGGATGCCAAGAGGCGCTGGTGCGGCTCAGCAGCCCGATCTGGGGTGGGTGGTCACCCTCTTGGCCAGCGGCGGTGGGAGCAACATTCTTCTTGTAAGCAATATTCTAATGTGCAATTTTTTGTAGTAACAGATTGGTACCTGGGGTTTCTATAGTCAATGAGAAGTCTTTGAGAGGAAAATAGACTCTCAGTGGGTGACTACTCTATAGATGGATTGGAATTAACCCAGAACTTGAGGAAAAGAGACAAATCTCCTAGTCACTCTTGGAATACTTGCTAACTTTGGAGAAAATCATGTTATACACAGAGGTCATATGTGGGTAATTTTGAAGACACATTAGTAAGTTTTTGAATTTGATTTGTTGCAGGGACTTTGGCCCTCTTTAGATATCTCTTTCAAGAAACAGAAGATAATTTAAAGTTTTTGTGACTTAGCTTTTTAAATGTAAAAGTATATTTAGCAAAAAGGGATTTAATAATTTTTCTGAGACTCTATATTTCTATATTTCATAAGCAAACTAGTCCACTTGAAATGGTGAGATGCTGTGCATAGTACGTTACCATATTGAGGGCCATCACACAAGACCCGACAGTAATTACTCTGGAGCGATTCTTTTATATAATGACAGAGTATTAACACAGAAGCACTGCATCTTTGGAGGCCATTCTAGACATAAATGAGATGCTAAAGGGCACCTTTTTGCAGGTAAAGACTGGAAAATTAATGAATTACCCACAAACATCTGTATTTCCAAGACAATTGTTCATACAGGTGATGCCACTAAGGCAAATGTGTCTCATGATTTTCTTTTCCATCTGTGGCTGTTTACTCGAAAAACTACTACAGAATTTCTGGTTTGACTTTTTAAAAAGAACTGAACTTTGCATCCTAAAAAAAATTATTTTTATTAGTACATGTTGTAATATATGATAATTACATTTCTCATGGGGAGTTGGCACATGTACATAATATATCTTAATTCTTTTTTTATCTTCTTCCTCTCTCCTACCTCCCCATGCCTTCTCTCTCTTGGTGCCTTTTCCTTTTGCAAAATTTCCCTGTTTCTTAAGATCTGTTTTTTATTTTTTTCTTTATTTATATTTTGGGGTCTTCATATGAAAGAAACCATGTGCTATTTAAGTTTGAATGTCTAATTTATTTCATTTAACATTGTTATGGTCTCAAGATACATTCATGGTCCTACAAATGACTCAAATTTATCCTTTTTAAGGCAATGCAATACCATACTTAGCTTATTCATTCACCTATTGATGGACATTTAGCTGCTTTCAAGATTTCTCTATTATGAATCATGCTGCTATAAACATGGTTATGATATATCACTATGGTATGATGTCTTTAGCACATTCAGGAAGATGCCTAGAAGAGGAATAGTAGGTTCGAATGGAAATTCTATTTTTGAGGAATCTCCATATTGATTTTCATAGTAGTTGTAGTTGCTTATATACCCACTAAAAATGCAGAAGAATTCCTTCTGCCCTGCGGCTTATGCCCAACTTCAGTCATATTTTCTGTACCAAAGGCTATTTGCCTGTTAGGTTATTATCTATGTGCTTCCCCAACTTCAAAATAATATTTGTTGTGCATCATATCACAGAATGTGTGACCAAGCTATTCAAAGGCACCAACTTTGAAGGAGGAGACATTGATACAGTTTTTGCACCAAGTGCCCAATACTGCCAGGTGATCTGTACCTACCACCCGAGATGTTTGCTCTTCACGTTTATGGCTGAATCATCATCTGAAGATCCTAGCAAATGGTAAATGCTTATGTTTCTACATAAAAGAACTGCATTTCACAGGCCAATTACCTACCAACAAGTTTCTACCTATCATTACATAAAAGATAGTGTTAACAACTGAAAAATAAATTGTCTTTCAGTTATAATATTGAATATTACAAGTAAAAATGGTGTTTAGGCCAGATTAGGGAAGAATTTAGTGACTCTCAGTGTTGCTTTACCAGCTTCTTTTGAGGTTCTAATATTAAGGGTACATTCTCTCTCTTTCTCTCTCTCTCTCTCTCTCCCCCCCTCTCTCCCTCTCTCTCTGTCTCTCTTCCTCTCTCTCCCCTTCTTCTCTCTCTTTCCCTCTCTGCTTCTCTCTCTCCCTCTCTCCTTCTCTTTTCCATTTTATCAGTCTTTATCAGTTTGTTCTTTTTTATTGATTATTGATACTTCATATTATTTAACAGAGAATTATTCAACTATCTTGTTCCAAAAAATGTACAAAGTTAATTTTAAAAAATTATACGATGATCATCTGTCATTACCAAGACTCTGTCACTTTTGCTTTATAGACCAACAGATGTAGCACACATAGATACATTTGACATAATTTTTAGACATCATGATACTTTACTTCTAAGTATTTCAACATTAATGGTCCCCAAAAATGTTTAAGAAGTTTATTTGTTTCATTTATTTATTTTTTATTTGAAAATCAATAAAACTAAGAAAAATAAAACAGAAGAAAACCAGTAAAAAACTAAACCAGTATAAGTGATACAGGACTTCAAAACCTTACAAAACCAACAAGTTACCATAATGCCTTTTGTTGTCTTCAAAATAGCTGCAAATACTTTCAGACATAGTAAAAATCAAACAGATCAGAGTAGAATAGAAACAATAAAGCCAAAACAGTGAATGCAATAAAGGACTTCAAAACAGGCCACTAGTAAATAAAACATGGCTACCATAATAGTTCTTGTTATGTTTCAAATGGCTACTCATGCCATCAAATTTAACATAATCAAACACCACGGAAGAGAATAAAACCCAACCCAACAAAACGATGATGACATGGTTTCTCTGTTGAGATCACGTCCTGGTGAGACCTTGTTCTCTCCCTTCTCAGTCCAGGAATGGCACAGACTCTCAGAGAGAGGCTTGGGTGTGGCTGTCCCCACTCCGGCAGCAGCCCGCGCATGGCACTGTTTTCCAGGCGGGGATCGCGTCCTGGTGAGGCCTGGGGTGCTGTCCTTCTACAGTCCGTGAGTGGTGCGGACTCACAGAGAGAGGCTTGGGTGTTTGTATAAGAAGTTTAACAAGACTTCATTTATAACATTTTCAGTTGTCTTCCAAATATAATTTATAGGTATTACTAGAATCCTTTAAAAATCCAGAATTGTCGTTTTATCTCTAGTCATGTTTCTAAAATGTTTACATCTTCTACATAACATTTTTGTTTCAGTGTTGAACTTGAAAACTCAATAATTTAGCCTTTCTGCTAAAATCAAGCTACAAACATCTTTATGTATTATTGCTGCATTCACTATATTTATATAGTACCATGAACAGGTAAAAGTTATTACTCTAGAATTTAAAACAGGGATCAAGAAGCATTTATCAACAAAGCAGAGTAAATATTTTACAGTTTATTGGTCCAGAAGCAAGATTAAAGATGTGTAAGTATTCTTTATCATCATTTAAAATGTAGCTACTTAAAAACATAAAAAACCATCCTTAAATAATGGACTGCACAGAGACAGATTTATTATTGGCTGTTGTTTCAGCATCAAGTCACAGGTCACTCACCGCTGTTTGCTTCCTGTTAGGAAGTGCTCTCATATGTCGTCTTTTAAATGTAGCATGTTGAAATGAAAACCAAGGTCACAATCTTGCTAAGAAAATATTTGTTTTAGCCAAATATTTGTTTTGGCATAAATGAGAGTATTTTGTTTCATTCTGTTTGATTTCTTGGGTTCTCAGTTTAAAAGTCATTATTTTAAAACATAAACTCCCACCTACTTTTTTTTTCTTAAAAAAAAAAACAATACAGGTTTGCTTGTATCTTGAAAGACAGTATCACAGAAACACTGCCAAAGGTGAATATGACAGGAGCAATTTCTGGATATTCTTTCAAGCAATGCTCACACCAATTAAGTGGTAAGATGTCTTTGGAGGACTAATAAATGCTAGCTTTTATGAAATATGCATATAATTGTATCAAATAAACTTTTATAGCTTTAAAACCAAGTACTACTATATGGAAATAGACTCCACTACTGAAGTTCTTTTGGGATAGGATAAAAGTGATCACACGTATATGCTTGCCTCTCTCTCTTCCATAGGTACACTACAGTGCATTAAAATGTCTTCCTTTACTCTATAAAAGGACAAGTCTTACTACTCAGCTCTCATCATCGATTTTCTTTCTCCTTCTCTGCCTAAAATTTTACATGAAAGTCTATTAAATGTATTAATACAAATCAAAGAGAGCAAGTACAAAGATTATATGGCACTCCTCTCAGCAATGAAATAGATACTTGAGTGGATTAATTAGTGAACAACAAATCAATGGAGTCCTGAGAGGTTGGGGCCGAAAATCTAAATGCAAATTTATGGGCCTGAAATTGTTGCACTATAAGAAGAATATTAGCGTCCTTTTAATGCTTCTATGTGAGAGTACAAATTAAACAGATTAATATTAAGACAAATGACTTCTGAGGAAAAGGGAGCAAAATAGTTTAAAAAATCAAGTTAGGAGGAACAGTTGCCAAGGGGGACATATTGTAGCTGCCCCTGGAATCTCGAGGGCACTTATATTTTTAACTTTTATTTCCAGCTTGCAACAAAGATGTTTATGAGGGCCTAGACATGAAAGGCACGAACTACAATGGCTCTGTTGCCAGGAGTGCTCAGGAATGTCAAGAGAGGTGCACGAATGACATCCATTGCCACTTTTTCACATATGCGAAGAGACATTTTCCCAGCATAGAGCACCGGTGAGTGAGCTAGAAGCGGAGCCCAAGGATGTGAGAAACGTCAGTGAAGAGCAAAATGCTGACTCATTAAAATTAAATTTCACTTTGATGTTAAAATTTATTTTTAACCCTAAAAAACATTTGTATAATAGAAATAATTGTTTTTGTCGTACAAAGTTGGTTTAAAAACAGTTTGGGTGCTTTTTTCCTTTTTTTGGCGGGGGAGTGCTTTTTGAAACATGGTATCACCAGGCAGTTCAGGCTGGCCTTGAGCTCACTTTGTAGCCCAGGCTGGTCTCAAACTCACCACAATCCTCCCCCTTCACCTTCTTGAGTGTTGGGATTACAGGCTTGTACCACCATGCCCAATTGGGTGCATTTGATTATGGTAAAGAGTCTGGCTTTTCACCATACTTACAAAATATGTATATGTATATATTTAACCTATATCCCTGCTAATTTCAAAAGTGCTACATTTTAAAATTAGCCATCTTGAAATAGTTACAATCGGTTCCATTGGTAATGGTCTTCTTACCCTACAGAATGACAAAGTAAGGAAAGCTCATTTCGAAGGTGTTATTCTGCTTATACTAAATTTTGTAGTATTCCAAGAATAAGTGTATTGCATAAGAGTATAAAAATGATCTGTCCACTAATGACTCAGTCTACATCTTACTTAAAATTTTATTAGAAAAATGAAGTATTAATTTTTATAATTAAAAATATTTGTGATGACCTAAATTTGCATAGTAAACTACATTTATCTGGAATCCAAAAGAAAAATTGCAATTAAATTCAGGTTATAAGTTTTTAGATTTTAACACTGGATTTTAACATTATACTGTCCATATTCATGGAAAGGAGGTAAGTTGGAAAGCACAGGAAGTATTCAAAAAGATTAAACTTAAAAAAGAAGGATGACATGAAAACAGAAGGGAGACTTAGATAAGAGGAAGGTAGTCAGAAAAGAGAGGCAAGAAATGTAAGGGAGAACAGTGGGGCAAGAAATGGTCACAATATTGCATTCATGTCTTAAATGAAATTCAATACTTTACAAAATTCATATGCATTAACAATTTATGTGAAAAATATCCAAACTAAAGACGTTATTTAAAACATCAAATTGATAATTGATCCTTCATGGCTTATCTTTAGGTCAGTTCAGAGGACATATTTCATGTCTCAGACAACAGAATGTAAAGTGCGAGCTGTGAAAATATTGAGGCATTATAGAAAAATTAAAGCATTAAAGCATTAAACTTGAGAAGAGATGGAGAAATCACTCATTCATGTATTTCTTCTCTTCGTATCTTCACTGTACTATGCTGTCATTTTACTGGCAAAAAAATAGCTCACAAAATCCACAGAACCACCAGGTGCTTGGTGATAGTGCAGAGACACAAGTCAGCAGAACTGCCTCTCAAGTGAATGCTTTCCAGGTGATTCCTGTGCTGCCATGCCCAAGTTCTCTCTCCAAATGGTAATGTCTTCTTGCTGCAAACAGTTGAAAGAGTACAAGATTTTTTTTTCCATGTTTGTTTTTATTCAGGAATGTCTGTCTATTGAAGCACACCAGAACAGGAACACCAACTAGCATAACAAAGCTCAATAATGTGGTGTCTGGATTTTCCCTGAAATCCTGTGCACTTTCTGAGCTGGGTAACTATTGCCTTTATTTATTTATTTATTTATTTATTTATTTATTTATTTATTGTAGCAGGAATCAAACTCATGACCTCGCGCTTGCCAGGCAGGTGCTTATGCCACTGAGTTAAATTCCCAGCCCAACTATTGCTACCTTGATGAGACAGTGAAAAGATTAAATAGTGTATGAAGTTGATGACGAGGTCAACAGGTTTAATTTGGACATAGATTTATGTTCACTGATGAAATGCACCCAGTGATCTTTTCCCTTCTTATAATTGAGCTAATTTTGTCTTTTAGAGAGTTTATATTTAAATCACCAGTTCAAAACAGTTTTATTTCTTTGTAAATTAAAAACATTGAAAAACCTTGAGATAAGTTTAAATTTTTAAATAGGGAACTTACAGACGTTGTAACAGACGCTGTTTTCATGATTCTGCTGGTGCATGCGTTTCCCAATCTGCTTTCTTCTGTTGTTCAGCTTGTATTAGGGACATTTTCCCTAATACGGTGTTTGCAGACAGTAACATCGGCAGTGTTTTGGCTCCTGATGCTTTTGTCTGTCGCCGCATTTGTACTCATCACCCCAGTTGTTTGTTTTTTACCTTCTTTTCCCAAGAATGGCCAAAAGAATCTCAAAGGTAAGGAGTTATGACTAAGGGTGATTTGTCTTCTTTCGAAGATAGCTGATTAAAATCCATCAGTGAATATCCTGAGCAGCTAAAAACTGTATTTAAATGTCTGTATATGATAAAAGTTGCAAAGCACTTTTGGATTTTCTCATTTCTCCTCTCCATCTATTGACCACAAATCTGACACTATCAATTGCTTCTGCTTTTTGTTTGTTTGTTTTGTTTTGTTTTAAGCTTAGAGGTCTCTACCTTTGGTAAAGGGAGAGTTGTCTGGCTGTCAATAGGGTGAAGAAGACAAGCCTGGTCATTAAAAGGCTGTCATTCCACTACAAAAAGAGCTGCAGATGTGAGTAAAATGGAAAATCTGCAATGGAAAGAGAGGTGAAAATGAAGACCTACATCAAGAAGTTTGGAGAAGAAGGAGGATTTTAAGACTGAGGCCCTATTTCTCCACAGATGGGCATTAACAAGGGACCACATAAAAAGTTTGTTATATTTCTTTGGTCATTAAAGGTAGACATACTGAGGTTATTACCCTTCATGAACAAGAATCAGACTAGAAAACAAATAAACAAAAAAGCCATACGGTTCACTCAGTTAAACATAGGTTTCTCTATGTTATCTGAGTTGGAATGCTTGAAGCTGTTGGCATGTGCTGGCCTTGGCTGCCCACTGCTGGGAAGAACAACTCCCAACCATCCAGCCAAGGTGAGCCCTTGGGTTCACTGCCGATCAGGTAAGCCTCATTTTCCACTAGGTGAGACTGTAATTTCAGGAGCACAAGACCTGTCACATGAAAATATATTTTTTAAATTTATTTTACTAAACAAACAATATAACTTCTTTGATGTTTGCTACATATTGAGAATTATACTAGGGATATTATTGCCTCCTTGGATCAGGGTGGAGATGGGAGAGAAGTGTTCCAATTGGAATGTGTGATCTTACGGGGCCAATAGCATTTGCAGATGGGTTCAATGTGGACTGTGAAGGAAAGAAAGGGTCAGTGATATTATGAAGATTTTTGGCCTGAGTAACCGGAAGGATGGAAATGTCAGTGACTAAGTGGTGGAAGATTTCATGAGGAACCAAAGTCAAGAGCAAGAGACGTCTTTTGGACATGTAGGGGAAAGTGTGGAAGTGGTAACTGGAAATACAAGTCAGCTTCAAAACAGACTCATGCTCTAGATCTGCGTTGGAGCCTCCCTAGTATATGGCTAATAATTAGAGCCACAGGAAAGGTGAGATCATCAAATGACTGAATGCAGACAGAGCACAAAGGATGCCCAAAGATGGAAAAGTCAGGCAATTCAGAAATGAGAAAATTCAGAAATCAGAAAAATGCCTTAGTACGTTGTCATTTTGTGATTTTTGCTTCTTCATTTTATTTTCTTTTATAAAATTACTGGTCAGCTGGGTGTGGTGGCACATACCTGTAATCCCAGCCCTCAGGAGGCTGAAGCAAGAGTATCACTGTGAGTTCAAAGCCAACCTGAGCTCCATAGCAAAACCCTGTCTTAAAAAGACAAAAAAGAAGAAAAACTACCAATCAATACTTATGAGTTAACACATTTCATCCTTAATACAGACTGTGAGAGGAATATGCCAGCTGAAGCTTGACTTAATTTAATTTAAATTGAATAAAATTAAAAATTCATTTCCCTGTCTTATTCGCATTATAAGTGGTCAATAGCCATATGTGACTAGTTGCTACTCTACTGCATGGTGTAGACAGAGAATATGTCTACCGTCCAGAAAACTCTGTTGGACAGCTCTACCTAAGTCTGCTGTTTTGAGCAAATTAGGAAGACTCTTGCTTGCAGAAAGATGCTGCCAGGCAGGTTAAAGAGTCAGTGATGGATTTCACTTACACATTTCTAAGCCTGGATAGATTTTTAGGTAGCATGAATATTACTTTTTAAAACTATAGTTCACTAGTGTCTATCAATTTTACAAAACAATGAAGTTCAGTGTGATATTTTCATATGCACATAGAATATTTTTGATCATATCTATTCCCTTTTCCCTCCCTAACAATCCCCACCATTACTCTCCCCACACACTATAATGGTATCCCTTCTAGTATGGAAATCATGTGATATTCAATCTCTAATTCCACCCTTTTTACTGAAAATGGCATAATTTCATTCTTTTTTATAATTGAATAATATTCATGCATGTGTGTGTGTGTGTGTATCTCACACTTTTCTTATGCATTCATAATAAATTGGTGGGCACTTAAGCTCACCCTGGCAGTTGTGAATTGTGCCAGAATAAAGATGGATATGTAGGTATATCATGTGAAAATTCTTGAAATCTTTGAGATAGACTAGAAGTGTTGAAAGAAAGGAAATAAAGAGCAAAGATAGTAAAAATACTGGCAGTAGGCCCAGTTATGAACATAGAGTCAGATGATTTTGCTTTGAAATTTTGTCTACAACCTATAGGGTCATAGAATGTGACTCAATAATTCATGAAGAATACTATAAAACTAGGAACATTTTCACAATTAAATGGCAACATGAATCAACTTTACTTTCCATACATGCTGTAAAAATATTCTTCTGATATGTATTATATGATATATTTATATCTTCCTCCCCTTTTTTACTGTCAGAAATCTTTGCCTCCTTAAAACATCTGAAAGTGGATCACCAACTACCCGCATTCAAAGGAACAAAGCTCTCTCTGGTTTCAGTCTGCAAACCTGCAGACACAGCATCCCAGGTAAACAGTGAATCCATTTCCTTCTGGTGGAGATCAACAATTCTTGAGGAGACTGATGAATGATAAAGTCATCTGTCTCACTGCTGATATTGATGTGTTGTCTAGTATTCTGTCACTCTTTTTTTTATCGTGACACTGACTTCTTGGGAGAGGAACTCGACATCATTGATGTGAAAGGTCATGAAGCCTGCCAGAAAATGTGCACCAATGCCGTCCGCTGTCAGTTTTTTACATATTTGCCACCTCAAGAATCTTGCAATGAAAGGAAGTAAGACACAGGAAGGGTTAAGTACATGTGCTTGTCTCATCCATTTTTTTAAGTGACTTATATTTATCCTCCTTTGTTTCCAACTGTAGAGGCAAATGTTACTTAAAACTTTCTTCAAATGGATCTCCAACTAAAATACTTCATGGGAGAGGAAGCATCTCTGGATATACATTAAGGTTATGCAAAATGGATAATGGTAAGTGTGATGTCACTTGGAAAAATACATGTGAAGGAATTATTCTATACTAATTGTATTGTAATGAAGATAATAGCCGCATAGGGGCTAAAGCTAGTAAAATAACAAATTTAGCAATTTTTCATTGTTTTAACTTCTCTCATGCAAGCTAACTATGTTTTAGAGGTATAGATTATCCTAGGTAAACCCTACCCTGCCTAATATGAATTGAACATGTGTTTTAATTTGAAACATTTACACAACTGGGATTTCTTGATGACACACAGATTCAGCCAACATTCATATGGTTGATTCTTATATATAGTTTTGTTTGCTTGTGTGTTTGCTATCAAGAATTAAACTCAAGTCTTCACACTTGCCAGGCTAGAGCTGTGCCGCTGAGCTGCACTCCTGACCCCACCATATGGCTGATTCTTATTATCAATGCCAGGGATCATTCTTACTACCCCTTAGGTGAAAAAGTCAACCAGTACCTTGGTTAACCAAATTATTCACTTTTTCCCATTTGATCTTAAAGTGAAATATAAATGGTCATGATATGTTCCAAAAATTATGTATTTACTCAAGAAATGCTGGAATAGCTCTTTTTTTTTTGAGGACTGTCATTCTTTCAGATTGACAAAGGGTCTATGGCCTTCAGTATATTAGTAACCATGACTAAGAAACTTTAGTAATTATTTTCAATTATCTGAACAGTGTTTACCTCCCAGTGACTAGTTTTGTAGCATAAGAAATGGTGTGTAGCCAAATAGAGTCGTTCCAAGGGACAGAACTACAGCAGGAAAAGAATATACTGCAAATATTTCTCCCAAGTTATAATAACCTATTATGGCTTTATCATCTATTGATTTTCATCAAAACATGTTTTAGACTGTTTCCTTTGTTTAGTGTCTAAAATTATAATGTACTACACATTAGATTAAACTGACATTTAATGAATAAAATGGAAATGATAATCATACTTCATAATAATTTTAGGAGTACAAAAATCTTTTTTGTTGGATTATTTACTATACTGAAAAGATAAATGAATCCCAACATCTAAGAAATTGTTCTGTAAAACATACAAATTTTCTACCACATACAATGCTAATATCCTAAGTAACAAAATATGATTTGCTAGAGTTGAAAGATCCTTTGATGAAAATCTTTAGATGAGTTAAGGGTCTTTAGAAAAGCAACCAATTATGTCATAGCTCATACATTGTTGTCCTCACAGTAAGTTTACCAAAGACAAGACGGAGCATTTGAAATAACTCTGTTGTCTTAGTGTTACCTGGCATTAGAAGGAACACTTAGAAAATTTCATTAAGAGATGCTGACGTGGTTTAAAAATAGAAATATGCATTTATGTTTGACAAATTTCAGATATGGTTTTCATCTTCCCTTTCTTATTATGTACTTATCTGTTGAGATTTTAGACTCTCGTCTATGGAGGGTACAGAATATATCTGTTGTAAATTGATTAAATTTGATAATATAAAGGAAAATAAAATTTTATGTCTTTTTAGTGCAGCTTCAGAGTTAAGTGAATTAAATAATGAGGCTTCACTGCACTATATTAGATAAAATAATACTCTAATAAGAGAGGGCATACCTAGCAAATGCTGATTATGTCCAGTATTGTTGTTGAGGTAAAATATAATTTAACTTTCTGAAGATGCATAGCAAAGTTGTTAAAAGAAACATTTCTTAACATCAAATGTAGTGCTGAAAACTGTATTTCAGTATTTTGTTTCAGCTGAGGAACAGAATAGAATGAATATCAATACTCATGACCTGTATCTCCTATGCTTTTTGTAAGTTATTTTTAACATATCTTAATTACTGTTTATCAACTTATCCTAAGGTTTTCCCGTCTTGCACTCTATAAGAGCCACCAATAAATTCCAGGATGTTGTTAACATCTTTAAAATGATCTTCCAAAACTAATGTCTGCCCAGTATACTCCAGTGAGAACTCTCTTAAGACTTCTATAACCGTCTAATTTCATTTGTAGCACACTGTTAACTATTGTTTCTTTTAAAGCTTCTTTTCCCATCCGCTCCTATTTTAAATCTACCCCAGAACTATATATATATCCTATAGAGCAAAGAAAAGCCTAAAAGATCTGGTATAGCACACAGGCACCACCTAGGAGCTTGTTAAAAACATTTTTAGCATCCTTCACACAAGTTCTGAGTCATAGTCTGTATTTTGAAAGCACACCGGTGATCCACAGGCATGCCGAATGTGGTGAGAACACTGCTGCCTGTGAATGCCCCCCTCTCGCACACTGTCTGGATTCTGTGGTACACTTGGCAGAGACTTCAGAGAGAGGGATGGGTTCTCCAATTTGGCACCCAAAGAAATAGAAATGGGATAGGCTCCTGCCCAAAACAGCCAGGAAAGGAGAGAAGCCCAGGGATGAGTGTAAATGAGTAGTCAGCCCAGAAAAGCCCCAAACTGTCAACAAGGCCAAAGGGCAGAAATTCACAGACAAATCAGTCCTGGTTTTGACATGAACAAAGTAAGTATAACATGGAGCCAGTGGCAACAGGAAGGCGATGGTGGAGAGGAGGGACTGGACAAGGGCTGCAGACTGAGTGGAAGGTGCTCAGCTTTTGTCTGTGACATTTGTTCTGGAACTTTTAGGGGGCAGGTTAAAACACGGATTGCTAGGCTCCACTGCCAGAGTTTCTCCTGCACTGGGACAGAAGTGGCCTCAAGAATTTACATGTCTAACCAGTCCCAAGGTGATACTGTTCATCTGGGAACCACACTTGGGAACCATTGCTTTAAAAGGCCAACCACTGTTACCACTGAAGGAGACCACTGGCCCTGTGGTATCAGGTAGCACGTACTCACAAGGGGACTTGATCATTCCATTTGTATGCACATGTTTTCTTTGTCAACTTGATTATAAAGTCTAACTCGGGGCCATGGTAAATTCTTGAATTGAAGAAAATTTTTCTTTCATTTGTTCCTCAGGGAACATAACTACTAACAGAAAATGAAATCCACTTTTTTGCAATCTCTCTTTTGTAGTATGCACAACCAAAATCAAGCCCAGGATTGTCGGAGGAACTGTGTCTGTGCGTGGGGAGTGGCCATGGCAGATAACTCTGCATATCACAACGCCCATCCAGGGACACTTATGTGGAGGAACCATCATTGGAAACCAGTGGATACTAACGGCTGCTCATTGTTTCGATGGGTCAGTTCTGTGGCTATTTTTATTAGTCTACCATCCTTGTACATATGTGAAGTCTGATACTAGCGTATTCATTCGTAAATATTTTTTAAATGTCAGTTATTCTATGTACTAAATTAATTTCCTATCTGTAGTGGGAGAGAAAAAGCAAAAAGGAAGAACCACACATGTGTACAGCATGGTATTTAAAAACAGAATAGGTATGGAAACGGGGCTATACGACTGCACACGGGTCCTCTGTCTCATGTAAATGCGAACACATCCCGAGGTCTTTCTGTTCTTTCCAACAGGAACTTGCCATTCTCTGTTTATAGAGTCCGGAACTAAACTCATGGAGAATGTCCTGTTCTGTGACTCCAACTTCCCGTGTTTGCTCTTGTTGTTTCATTCTGCCTTTCCCTCTCTCCCTATCTCTCTTTCCCTCTTCCTGCCTCTTCACACCACCCCCTTAAATACAGAAAGATGTCATTATGCATCCTCGATCTTATTCCCTACTTATGTCACTTTGGCTCGTGCTCAAACATAAAAGCTCCAGCTGGAAGATGTGTGAATGCATGTATCCCTGGAAGTTTTAGCTGACCAGGTTTCCTCTTTGCCACTTTAGTGTCTTCTGACTTGTCTCCAGTTAGTTCTGTGTGTTGTAGTTTTTTTTTTTTAATCTGTTCAAGGCACTGACATTATAACTCAAGACTGTACTTGAGGTTAACAGTTCCCTTTGCATCTTACATATAGGGAAGCAGAGTACAAAAAGCCTATTGAATTTCTCAAGATCACAGTTAGTAAATGGCGGACTAAGATTAAAACCCAAGATTTCTCATGAATACGTGTATATATGTATTAGAGAATGGAAAGAGCATTTATTTTATAAGTTTCATGTAAAATAAATGCGCATTCACGACCCTCATCACAGTGGAAATATGTAACTGAAAAACTTTAGGATGAATTCAATCTTTCCACCTGAAAGTGAACTATTGGCATGAAATTTAGTAATAGCCAGTTTAATAGCTATGTAGCTCAAAATGTTTGGGAAATATGTAATGGAGGAAATAAATTTCCCTCTATTGTTTGTTCCCTAGGGTAGAATCACCTAAAATTCTGCGTGTCTATGGTGGCATTGTAAATCAATCTGAAATAAATGAGGATACTCCTTTCTTTGGGGTACAAGAAATAATAATTCATGATCAGTATAAAATGGCAGAAAGTGGGTTTGATATCGCCTTGCTGAAACTGGAAACAACCATGAACTACACGGGTATGTAGAGCTTTAAGTGGAAAGTTATCTACAAAAGTGAGCTAGATGAGAGATTTACTAGCAAGACATTCATGGCATGATCCTACCAATCTGTTCAAGTGATTTCACCAAAGGGAGACAAAGGTTTGGAAAGCTTGGCTTTCACTCTGTTAAGACTGACTCTCTTGTTTGTGGGATCTTACATTGAGGGCATGGGTGAGCATTTTAGGCTTCTTGAGGTGCATAGGACAGCATAACTTTATAACATTTTAGAATATCAGGAGTAATTGAGTCTACTAGCTCTCTTTGAGGGACAAAATGACAAAGGGCCAGCGTGATTAAGCAACTTCCATGAACTCACAGACCGAGTTGGAGTGAAGGAGTAAGTGGGAAGGGGCCTGGCTGTCTGATGTCACATCATCCTAGGATCTACAGTAACACTGAACACGAGAGATAAAAATGTGTGATAAGAAGGCACAAAATGAATATAGCAAATAGCAAAGGTTTGTAGAATGAAAAGTGAGAGAAGAGAGTCTCCTCCGGGAAAGAAAATATATTTTGCTTCTGGTAATTAAACTATGATTGTTTTAAAAATTTAGACTCTCAACGACCCATATGCCTACCTTCCAAAGGAGATAGAAATGTAATATATAATGACTGCTGGGTGACTGGATGGGGATACACAAAAGTAAGAGGTAAAAAATGCTGTTCTAATATATGCTGCACCCTAAAAATAAGGAGCATAGTTTAGCTATGCACATTTTCTGCTCTATCAAGCCATACAGCTGAGATGCAAATAGAATAAAATAGTGCCATTCAATTGGAGGAAGTATACTAATAAAGATAAAAAGACAATAATCGCCCAAGTGAGGATGACATTATGTCAATTTGATTAGAAGTTTTAAGTATGATTAAACCTCTTTAAAAACTATTTTTAATGAAATTTAATGTGAGACTTAGCACTTTTCAGTAAATGCCCTATCTTGTTATCTAATTATTTTCTCTGGCAAGTAATTTTAATGAGTCATAATTAATTTTTAAGCTTGATTAGCATTAATAAAATGGAATGCACAACACTAGGAACAATGTCTTTTTTATACTTTATATGTATAAAAAGTCTATGAAGTATACCTAATATTTTTCTTCCTAGATTTTTATATAAGTATAATTTTTAATATTTGTATATGATTTTTATCAGTATTTTATATATGATTATCATGCTAACAAACTACAATTTTTTAAAGACAATATACAAAACACTCTCCAGAAAACCAAGATACCCTTGGTGTCAAATGAAGAATGCCAGACAAGATACAGAAGACATAAAATAACCAACAAGATGATTTGTGCAGGCTACAGGGAAGGAGGGAAGGATGCTTGCAAGGTAATAGAGTGTTATCAATCAACTGAATATCTTCAAGTGAAAATGCTTAATACATTTTAAAAAGCAGTCTTCTGCCAAAAGGCAGGAAACAAGATGTATTTGTCTTATTTACTGAAATCTAACATACAAACACTGGGTGAAAGTGAGTAATCAGGCTCTTTGAAGTTCATGAAAGAACCAGAGCTGACTTTTAGGCCAAATCACTCTGAACAAATGTGTTTATTATGGGAAGTAACTAAAGTGATCTGTGCTACCATTTCCCTTCCTTTTCACAGGGAGATTCTGGGGGCCCCCTGTCCTGTAAGCACAATGAGGTCTGGCATCTGGTGGGCATCACGAGCTGGGGTGAAGGTTGTGGTGAGAGGGAACGGCCTGGCGTTTACACCAACGTGGTCAAGTATGTGGACTGGATTTTGGAGAAAACCCAAGCGGCGTGAGAGGAGTCCAGGCCCATTTGACTCCTGAGGGGAAAACCAGATTATTCCCTAGAAGAGGGTTCAGATTTCACTAAAGAAAGCACTATGATGTTACGGTTCTTCCGTGGTTACAAACTGCTTGGGTTTGGTGTTTCTAAGACAACGTTTAAAAATTGTGTTGTGAAAACTCCTGTTTGATGATAATCGTGGTTTGTTTTCAACATCCAGTCTGTTGCTTTTTGATTACACTTTTACTCAGCCAAGGAAATCCCCATAAGGATTCTTTTTGAAGATTACACCATGGCAGCTATTTCAAAACTGTGGAGTTGTAGCACCATGTAGAGCTGTTAAAAGGAACCCCCCACACACAAAATTGCTACATAAAAAAATAAGCTATGGGAAGTGGGAACAAAGACAGTCATTGTCAATGTGCAAGACTCTATACACTGCCTATGGGAACACATTTCTTTTGTAAAGGGAGGATTTTACTGAATTTAATGACAGGATTTCAGAAGGGCACAATTCTTGTCTTTTTGGTTTTTAATATGTATTACATATAAATGGGGGCAGGCACAAGCTGAAATTGTGTGAAATGAAGATTCTAGAATTTGTGTATGGGAGATTAGGATCAGCAGTTTACCTAGAAGCAGTACTACAGTACCCTAGGGGACAAATTATAGAGATGCACTTGCCTAGAAAACCATTTGTGTATAGACTGTATATTTATTTGCAGTGTTTTGGAAGGAGAACGTTAATGGAGACAAGGGGGGAAAGCTTCCTTACTAAGGAAAGCCGCTGCTCTAAGTGTAGTTTAGCAAAGAAATAGACAATAGATGTCTGAGAGAAATCAACATAAAATATATCCATACCACAAGGAAAAAATCAGTTTTGGAGCAAATGGATGTTTAGAGTGGCAGCTTTGGCATCTTCATACAGCTGTTTGTGTTCTAAATACAGAAGTTTTCTCTTTACCTGAAATATTTACCTTGTTATTGTTCTGTTACAGTACAAAAGCCTAGAATTAGAACTATCTCCACATAGTTTTCAAACTGTGTCAACAGCTATACCATTCACCCAATATGAGAAATATTTATTGAGCAAAATTACATAATAGTATCACACTGAGCTTTGGGAATACAGAGATGAGTAAATAAAGTATAGTTTCATGAAGTTTACAGTCCAGTTAACATGAACAACAAACAAAATAATTACACAAAAATGTATATTTCAATCTTGAATTAGCAGGGTGCACAGAATTCTCTGAGAAAAGAAGAAAGATAAATTCAACAAGTAGGATAAGAAGGGCACAGTTTTGAGAAAGGTAAAACAAAAGCAACAACTCTGCCCCAAACCCAAAAGATCAAAATGACTGAAAGAGCATAAATGAGCCAGATCCCAAATACATGTGGACTGAAACAAACCTGGAGTGGAAAATTGTAGCTCTATAAACCTAGCAAACAATATGATCTCATTATATGTTTATTACCTTCACAGTGTTGAGCTAACACTTCACATAGAAAAACACTGGAGTGTCATTTCTGAAAAGTCTTTCCTGAAAAGTGTATGATGAAAATACATTTCTGTTTTTTAGTGTAGAACTTTGTATAATGTCTTAATATTTGAATATCTAATATAGGCCCATGATTCAGAAATGAAAACACCATAAGAAGTTATGAAATATAAATTATAAAGATGCCCTCCCCTATACCCAAAGGTTGCTCAAACTATGCACTGTTTAGTGTTTTTCTCACCTAACTTTAAGATTGAAAGAGTGAAGTTCCTTAGTCTGTTACAGAAGCATGGAGATCCCATATTGTATTTAATCAATCCCCAACTGAAGAACACTTAGGTTGCTTCAGTCTTTCTCTCTTCTGCATATGTGCAGGTCAATTTGTAGGACAAATTGCATTTCAGAAGCAGATTTGTTGAAAAAACCAACAATGGCAACAACAACAGCAACATAAAAGGGGATGGAGGAATACATTTGCAGTTTTGATAAAGTTTTGCAAATTTTCCTTCCAAAAATTTGTAGCAATTTTCCCTCCCACAATTCAATAGATAGAAAAAGGTACCTCAATTTTTATTTCAAGATTTTCTTAATGTAAATGGCATTGTGTTAATATGGTGTATGTGATCACCAAACTAATAATTGCTTTTTTTTACCCAAATATTAATTTCACAGTTACTTTGTAGACAAAAATGGAATATGTTCTTTGCAGCCATAACAACATGTGAACAATTCTTGCTGATAAAGCAGTTGATTCCAGAAGGTATACTGTTCAAACTTGATAATGGTGACAATACTGGTTATCCAGCCCTCTCCCTTAATGTCATGGATATACACTTGGTGTTCAAGTGACCTCATCTTCTGTTCCATGAGTAAATGTTAATTCATGCACATTCACTAACACAATCTTGTCTTCTTTGCCCTGGAAAGTTGGTCATAGTTTATTGTAACCCCAAAATAGAGTAAAGTTATCTAAGTACTATAATCCTTTTTCTAGTCTTCCTCACAATCTAAAAAGTTATGTTTATAATTCCATTGAGACATTATTGGAATCTCAGTAAGATAATTCCAATCTACCACATCCAATGCAACCCACGGTGAGAGTGAAGACACCAAGAAGCATTCCAAGTTAAGGGCAGCCAAGGGGTCCTAAATCCAATCCCTGTGAGGAAGTGTGGACAAAAGGCTGTGATCCTAGGCCTCTTCCAAAATTTATTATCTTGTGAAGGGAGTGGTTCGAGGATAAATGACAGTGAGGATGGTGGGAACTACATGAGTTAACTTGAGCTGGCCAGTCAGGTAGTGCAAAAAACATCTCTGCAAAATGCATAGATAAGGATATGCAGAAGGATCAACTTGCATAATTCAATTAAAGTAGCAACTAAATTGTTTTTGGAGGCTGTTGCTTCAGTTTCTGATATATAAACTTTTGTTCCCTGGGGAGTCATAGCCTCTTTACCTTGAGGTTCATACTCGGTTGACATTCCTGGAGCTGATGGCTCTACCATACTACTGTGCTTATATATTTTAGAGAGAGCACAATGCGAGGAAACAAGAGACTGTCTGAAGGCTTTAGAAATTATATACCAGTACCTAGGTTAGCATTATTTACAATACTTAGAGCCAATAAAAAGAAAAAAAATCATAGCCAGCTCTATACATATCAGTATAAGAAAATCATTCTCCATATAATCAAAGTTGCAACAATTGTTCTGCATTCAAAGGCAGTCACTCGAGTTGTCTGCCACAATAGTGGGGAGACCAAGGCACACGACACGGCTTCCCCCAGGCATGGTGACTAGCTTAGAGATGCCAGTTTATGCGGAGTTTGAGACTTTGGATTGATTATTGAAAGGATGACTTTCTCTCCCCCCTCCCCATGAATGAAGAAGCAAAACTTTGCTAGTGGTGGCACAATCTTGAGAAGCAGCCCACAGACCACAGTGATGTAAAGGCAGAGTGCTGAGAGCTCCATTAATCCTACCCTTCCCTATTTCACAGCAATAAATCCCCTCTTTGTGTTTGGGCCAGTTTGAATTTAAATTTCTATTACTAGCAATAACATTCCAGCGTATCAGGCTATAACCACCAAAAGTATTATTACTACTCTGATTCAATTATTTTTTAGAAGTTAATTATTATTACTATTATTATTTGCAGTACTGAGGATCACAGGACTTAGCAAGATTCTGTCTTAAGTCACTGAATTGTACAGGCTGGGTTCAAACACCTGCTTGGTCTTCTCCTCTGTGTTCCCTCCTCTCCTCTTAAAAGAAAACCAGTTCTATTGGATTTACAGCCTGAACTACTTCAGATAGGTTGTACTACACTGTGTAAATTATATACTTTATCATTATGGCCATTATCCATTTAATGTAAACCTTCAAGGCAACTACATTTGAAATACCTCAGAGCAACTGGTCCAGAACGGTATTTAATACATTTACTAGTTCTCTTCTGCTACTGGGTGTCAGGCAATTTTATTGCAAATGTAATTTGGTGGGAGTCCCAGGTGGAGATAATTGTTCCTGTAACTTTGATTTACCAGTGTACTTCCTCTACAGAGAGAAGTGTTAGAATTTATCTTTTGTCCACTGATGCCATTTTTACACTGTATCCCAGGGAACAGGTGTGGGCTTTGTAACCATGAGAAACTTACAAAGGACACTGTGTTGTGCATAGGTGGGGATTTGCATAGCTGCGATGGTTAGGCTACTATCACACCTGGGTACTGTCAAAAGAACAGTCAGAAGGGAAAGCAGTTTAATAAGCACATGCAATAGGAAACTTAGGTTATCACAAGCAAAAACAGCGTCAAACACAAAGTATGAGTCTTTAGTAAGTCTCTGCCACAGTCATTTGAAATAACCCTCATTATATGAACAGGAAAACACTAAAGGGAAACCAAGACAAAACGTTACTTCCTCACAACTATTTATATGATTAAGCAAATTGATATTTTATATGAGTGCATCTAGATGTGTTTCTCAAGTCATTACTCCAGCTAGTTAAGGAAAAGCTTAATACAGGTTTTTAAAACGATTTTTCTGTGCCAGACTTACTTCATTGTGTTTCTGACATTGCAAGAAAAATCAAACTAGGCATGTTTTCCAGAATTGCAAGTTATTTTTTTCTGTATTCAGATTTTATTTTTGTAAATTAAAAATCTGAAATATGATGAGTAGCCTTTAATATTCTATCTGACAATCAGTACATGAGTTTAGCAGCATATTTATAGATGTGTTCAAGTTCAATAAATGAAAGGCTCAGATCCTCAACTTGTTCACTCTTCCAATTGAGCTAAATTCTGGGCATTATGTGTGTCTGTTCTGGTCCTGGGTGGGTATTTTCTCTTCTTTATTTGCATTATTAAAGCATACGTAAATAGAGCTATTTCTGCTTCCATGGAACAGAGCAACAAGGTCAGATTTGCTCTGGGTTTTAATTAATTTACTCGTTTTGAGTTTTTGCCTTGAGTAGAGTCCTATTCATGATGATACCAGTGGAAAATGATACTTGGTACTTGAGGTATTGGTGGCTCCTAAGCTGTTGGAGATGAGAGAGACTTTGGTGACCATATTCAGGGAAGTGAAACCCAGTAAGGGAAGAGGAATCACTCAGCCCCATGGCTCCTTAGGGCAGCAGCTGAGCTGAGGGAATGCAGTCTTGACCACTCACTGCAGGCCTTCAGCTGTCAGTTTATACCTGAGGTCAGGGAGAGTTTGGCGGAAAGGCAGTCCACCTGTCACACTTGTGATTCTCTTTGCTGATACCAATACACTGCAAAGAAACGAGCAGCCGAGACACTGGGCTTATTGTTTAAATACGTTTTATAGCCAATGGCCATTCCATCTGCACTCACAGTGTTGAACTCAGAGTCTGCTGCAATACTGAGTCAGGATCTGCAAGCTCTCCCAGTTTCCTCTTGCCGTGGCCACCAGAAACACTGAATCCACGTCCAGGATTTAGAGGCAGATTTATTTTACATAGACAGGCACTGATTAAGACCATTCCCAAAGCATAAGGCCCCAAAGGCTCAGAAAGGGAGGTCTTTATGGAATTGCAAAGGGGAAGTACAGAGGTAGAGTTCTTGGTTTTCTGTGATTGGCCCTTACAATATGCATCTTAGCGAACATCTATGCATTACAATGACCTGCAGTTTCTAGGAGACAGAAACAACCAGAACTGCAACAGGAATTAATATCCAGGCAACTAAGAAACTGAAGGATACTGTCTGGGGAGGTGGCGGAGCGGGGGTGTGGGGGGCATTTTCTGTTAAACTCTAAAGTCCAGCAGCTCCTAAGGAAGCTCTTAGAATATTGCATGTTGAAATCAACTGAGAGTTTTGTGAAGTGCCTATTTAACAATCCCACGGAAGGCATGATCACAACTATATCATTTACATCACTATCATTTACTTCTATACAAAAAAGAAATTTTAAAGGATAATCTAGAATAGAGGATATAGTTCAGTGGTGCAGAAACCTGCCTGGAAAGCCCAGGATTCTGAGTTTAATCCCTGGTACCACTCCAATAAAGGATAATCCAGAGTAAAAGCTTGTTACGTGGCTATCATAAACACCAAATTCAGTGCTCACACTGAATAATTAGCATTGGTAGTAAGTAAAATCATCATTTTGATTAACAAGAATAAAAAATACAAGTAAAACTATGAAATAACCAGCCTGTGTGCTGTACATTGTATCAAGTACCTTAATCTTCACCCCCATTTTTAAGATAAGGTACTTTTATTCCTGTTATGACAATTTATGATATTGTTACAGGACAAAAAAGACAAATCAGCTTGCAAATATTTTCAACTCAACTCTCTTGTATTCCACTAGATGGCACTTTTGTACCTCTCTTCTGCAACATTTTAAATCACAGCTTGTAGGCAGAACACATTTAATTTATAATAGATCCAAACAAATTCTATGTATGTGTAATATCGGAGAACATTAAGTCAAATCAACTGCTTCAATTCAGATATACTTGACTTTTCAAACATAACTGTTGTGAATATCTAGTACCTAGATAGCAGTTTCTCCTTTAAACCAAATGTTTTCACGTGCCCCTGCTCTGCGGTGTCCACTGTCCTCTACTAGGTACTCTGGGGCCCAGTGGAGGGTCCCCTCAAGGCCACTGTGTACCTGGCTGCCCTCCCTACACCCCTCGAGGGTGGCACAGGGAGAGGTGCACCCTGTTGTGAACCTGTGGTAGCTTGCCATGGTGCAGGACTACATCTCTGCATCCCTGTGCACTTCCGTTTTTGTGCGCTGCCCTCTTCACTCTTCTCCCCTGCCCCAACCTTTCGTTCACAGCATCCTCTGCATCTGCTTGGCTGATCGTGGGGACAGAGACCCTTCCTTTGATGACACCAAAAATTATTATGTTTGTATTTTTTTTTT